>ML783530.1:0-11625 GCA_009831015.1 Picea engelmannii | reverse complement strand
TGCAAAGGAGCCCGAATAGGGGGGTTACATCAGACCATCAAGCATCTATTCTCTCCCCATCAAAAAAACATCAGCTCCTTACATTAGTTCCATAAGCTAAATTACATTAGAAAATCTCCATAATTAATATTTAAAAATTCAATTGTTTTTAGAAGTCCTTTCTTTTCAAATGAACAATTTAAGCAACAATGTGAAATTAACATAGTAACCTATATCCAATCTCAACCTTGTAAATGAAGGACAAATTCATATCATATTGAACCCCTGAGCCTAAGATTAGTGGGTGTTATTAACTGATAGAGTTAGTGCAGCCTATAATTCTAAAAATTGATAAAGTTATTGCTGCCTAAAACAATATAATACTGATAAAAAATATTGGGCGATATAGCTGATATAAATTCTGGGTGTTATTAATTATTGGGTGTTATAATTTATATATCCATAAAACGTTTGAAATGCTCCATGCTATATCTGAATCAATTTGTTGGTTCGATCTTCACTATACCAAGGCGTTATTAATCAAGTCTGTTATCTACATAATAACCACAACTATTAAGCAATATAAATAAGCAATAAAAATCGCTTCCATAAGCAAGTTTGTTATCAAGTCTGCCCTTTAACCAGGAAATAAGCTAGTATGTTATAAGTCGCTACAATAAGAAATAAGCAAGTATGTTATCAAGTCTTCCCTTTAACTAGTTAATAAGAAATATAAACCACTGCCCCTTTTAAAACTAAAACCAATATAAAAACGCTATCAATGAGTTGTTGTCTAATTTGGATACATTGTTGTCAACACCATAATGAGTTGTCTATATTAAATAATCTGTCCATCAATATTACCAATGGAAATGCTGCCTATCCATGGCATAGCTTTCCAACATTGGTCACATTAGATGGATGTAGATTAAGTGTGTGATAAACACTATCTGTCCACCCTATGATATTGTTGACTATTAAGTGTATAAAATCACTGATCAATAATTATTCAAATGCGACCACACATTACATATGAATTTGCTGTCAATAAACACTCAATCGATGTCGTAAAAATCACTGTCATTATCACTGTAATAATAATCACTGTAATAATTTATCACGGTAAAAATATTCTCCTGACTAACATAGTTGTCTATTACGATCTATCTATAAATCTAAGTGTAAGACTTTTAATAATCTATGGACATGTTGTTGTCATACAAATGTTCATAAAAATAAAAACACAGGGGTTTGTGGGTGAGTAAAGAGTTGGGTGAACGCAGTCAAATAAAATGGTAACTTTCAGTCAATAAGGTAACAATTTGCTCAGTAAAAACACTGTATAAGGGTTACAAAAATATTTGAGTAAGAAGGACGAAATTTCTTTGCAAAGAAGGATGAAATAGTTGTGCAATGGAAGAATGAAATCACTATGCAAGAAGGATGAATCACTGTGCAATAGAATCACGAATTCGCTGTGCAATAGAATCACGAATTCACTGTGCAATAGAAGGATGAATTCGATGTGCAAGGAATCACAAAATGGTGGAGAAAAAGGGGCCTTAAAAATATAACACAAAGGGGCATCGAAGATAGTAAAAACAAACATGAAATTGCAGTCCAAATAGCATGTATAATCGCGGTAAATATATAATTCAATCACATACCTAGTAAATTCAGAGACACAACATAAATAAGCGTAGACATTAACATATTAAAACGCTAGTGGTAAGATAGAGTACGACAACGAGGAACTAACCTCATTAGTTCGAAGATCAAGAGGGCTAGTAAGGGACAGTTTCCCAACCTTAATATCGTTACTCGAGGAGTGAAGACAAGAGCTGATGTTGATACTCTACCTCAGATCCAGAAAGCAACACCTAAGGAAGACATGTATGACCCTCTAAAACAAAGGTTGTTTTTTAAAGATTCCATAGAAGTATTTCAGAATATTCCTAGTCCTGAAATGCGAGAGAATCCCCCCTAGTTGAATGTTTACCCTAAGATGGCACAAGTCCCTACTTCACCCCCTGCACCCAGAAACCCTGTAGTCATACCAAGACAACCTGAGAAACCTCAAAGCATAGTTGACCTTTGGTTTCAATTATTCTATGACATTCTAGGGAATGATCAACTAACAGAAAAGTTGTGCAATGCGCTATACCTAGTTTTAGAGAATAAAGAACCCCTAGAAGCAAGGATAAGGGCCAATCTTCCCGAGAAAAGTACTTAGAGAGTGCAATGAAGAAAAGTACAAACTGACAAGGAATTCAGATTAATATCCCAGTTAGATGAATTTGAGATCAAGGACGTCATGTTGGATCTGGGATCTGATGTGAACATTTTTCCTAAGAAGACCTGGGAAGCCTTAGGAAACCCTAGGCTGACATATTCCCCAATTCAGTTAAGAATGACAAACCAATATTGTATCTTCCCCATAGGAAGAACGAAGAACGTGGAAATAGATGTAGCAGGAGTAAAAATAGTGGATGAATTTGAAGTCATTGAGATCATGGGAGATAAGGACCCCTACCCTGCACTACTTGGCTTTGATTGGGCTTATGATAATTATGCAATAATCAACTTAAAGAAAGACACCATGACCATTGAGGTTGAGGGAATCAAGGTAGTTCAACATTTGGATCCATATGTAGGACCTAGGTATATGGAACCAACAGAAAATAATATGGACGGAGAAGACTTGGACCAGTTGTACACTGTAACAGCTGGGACAAGAAACGATTATATAAACCCCACCGCCGATGGGTCAGTAAGTTGGAGAAGTATACAGTCAGCAGATGAAGATTTAGAATTGGCTTTCAAAAGTTGGCAACAAGGGTCAGATGAAATATTCTCAAGAATATGCACAACTGTCAGAGTGACCAGATGGGTTGGGACCGAAGTTAAAGAACACCCAGTATACGATGGCACCTCAGATATCGACAATTTTTTTCACAATATGGAGTAAAATTTAAGAGAAGATCAAAGAATCTCAGTACTAGATGTATCCTTTCAGAACAAGCTCGCCAGATGGTGGGCTAATCATAAAGCTGTACTCAGAACTTGAGACGAGGTGAAGCAAGATATCAAGTACAGGTTCCAAAATAAGGAGCAGCTGAAATCAAAGATGCAGATGGATCTCCAAGTTGCGCACCTGTTCAATGGAGAATTAGATCCTAGAATACACATTGAATAGTACATGACACAGTGGCAAGCTACGGGGATACCCTCTCACTTCTGGGTTCAGGTATTTCCCCGCTCTCTCGATCCAATCCTGAAAGCTTGGTTTATACATGAGGAAACCAAGAGACAAACCAATGACTGACAAACACTGGCAGCTCATTTTTGCAAGGACTTCTCATTCACAAGTAAGTACCTTGAGCTTGAAGTAGCCCTACAAAAGATTAAAGAATTTCTTTTTATAGATAATGGTAATCAAAAATAAAACTTAGTGGTATGTGCCAAACATAGCCAAGAACTTCACACAAATATCCACTTGCCCTCAACTGAGAAGCCTATAGAATGCTATCAGATTAGAAAATATTCAGAAAGCCTAGATGACTTAGAAGAATTGAGAAACCTAGCCATCAAAGAGACAGAGGGGAGCAGAGAAATTCAAAACACCATACCCAACTAGACCGATAGTTCCTACAATCACCCATTAAAGTTGCACAAAATCAACATAGGGACCGTAGATCAAACTAATATAGCCATGGTGGGAGACTAATGGGATGAGCAAATCAGTCAGGAAATACAGATTTTACTGCGGGAATATGAGGATTTGTTCCCAAAGAATTTTTCCGAGTTAAAGTGAATCAAAGGAATCATGGGAGAAATGAATATTGAGTTTAAACCAGGATCCAAGCCTGTCAGACATAGACCATACCGTCTTAACCCAACAATAAAAGAGAAGGTTAAGAAGGAGATAGATAAGATGTTGGAAGCATGTCTCTTTTTGGCAGTAGAATAAGCAGAGTGAGTTATCCTAATAGTTATTCAAAGAAAGAAAGGCACATGGGATATTAGAGTCTATGTAGACCACAAAAGTCTCAACTCTGCCTGTGTACATGACCCTTTCTCAACACTTTTTACAGACGAGGAGCTAGAACAGGTTGCGGGAAAGGAATAATACTCATTCATAGACAGATTTTCAGGATACCATCAAGTCAGGATTGTTGAAGAGGTAAAAAGAAAGACCACTTTCATAACATAATGGGGATATTTTGCATACAACATGATTTCATTTGGCTTAAAGAGCATCCCTGTAGATTTGTTTAGGATTGAGTCCATACCAGAATACCCGGAGGACATAGCAGTCTTTCTCAGTACAAGGGCCTGTCCTGAAACCTATTCTGCAACCCAGAAACACCATATAGTTGTTAGAGCAGCAGATTACTAGGTGATCGCCAGACAATTGTATAAACTAGGACTATACAACATCCTCAGACGGTGTGTCCTGGGTCATAAAAGGCATGATATACTTTGGGAATGCCATAGTGGAGTTGCAGGAGGCCATGTTGGAGGAAAGGCCACGACACAAAAAGTTCTACAGGCAGGACTTTGGTGGGAAACACTCTTCAAGGATGCAAAAGTATATGCTAGATCGTGTGATGTTTGTCAATGCATGGGAAAGCCATCATGCCGAGACAAACTACCTCTACAACCAGTTAGATCTCTACAAGAATTTGAGAAATGGGCAGTTGACTTCATTGGACTAATCAACCACACAAACCAAACATTCAAAGGCTAGGTACATCATTACCATGATTGACTACATTACCCATTGGGAAAAAGCAACAACTATATAGGACTGTTCGACAGATACTACTGCCAGGTTCATTTTTGAGAATATGATTACTCGGTTCGGATGTCCGAGGAGCCTAACCAACGATCAGGGAGCTCATTTAATCAACAACACTATAGAAACATATACAACATGATTTCTGATTCAACATCACAAGAGCAGTTCATACCACCCACAGGCCAAAAAAATAGTTGAAGCCTTCAACAAGATCCTGGAAAGGGGACTAAAAAAGGTCTGTTGCGCAAACCGGGAGGACTGGGATTACCGAGTTCCAGCTGTACTATGGGCTTATAGGAAAACCACAAAGAAAATCCACAGGTACACACTGTTCCAGTTGGTTTATAGGAGAGAGGCAGTGGTGTCTACAGAGTTCATCACCCCAAGTTTGTATATTGCATAAGTCACACACATGATAGAAGAGGAATCCATTGCGCAAAGACGTAAATAACTACAATAAATCGAAGAGGCGAAATTTATAGAAGACTTTAATCAGTCGGATGAAAAAGAAAGACAAAAGTCTTGGAATGACAGGCACATTAAGACCAATGTATTCATGCAAGGAAACAAGGTGGTACTCTATGATAGCCAGTACCAGAAGCATCCTGGAAAACTGCGTATGCACTGGTTGGGACCATTCATGATTGCAGAGATTTGACCTTCAGGAGTAGTCAGACTCACGCAACTGGATAGTGTGCTTTGACCATGATAGGTGAATGGCGCTTGCTTGAAGCCCTACCTGTCTTAAAAGTGAGAAAGAGGGACTGTCGCTCTAGTCTGAAAGAGCTTGTACAATAGTTAGATTTGAGTTTTCTGAAATTTTTGTAAATTCAGTAATAAAGTCAATATGCGCAGTGTTGCGCCATGACACATAGTTCATTTTCTATTTAAGTGTTGTTTGATATAGAACTAATGACTCAAGAGTGTAGGATCCAAAGCTTAAGAGAATACATTAATGACAATCATTAATATGACAGGGACAACCTTTGTGGTTAGAGAAAGGATGAATCCGAATACAATCTAAATCCATATGCCACACGAACCTAGTCTAGTCAAAACCTTTATTTCCATTTTAGTACCATGTCTAAAGTCCATTAATCCATAAAGAATCATTATGAAAATATGCCATCGAAATTCATGCCAAGATACCCACCCGTCAAATAGAAAGGTCTGAAATTGGCCACGTCCCTATTCCACCCACGCAAATAAGTAAATGCCAGAATCGCCCAATAGGATTTACCCTGTTAAAATTTCTATGGTTGGATAAGTGGTATCCAATCCATAATGAAGAAATCCAACAACTTAATAGAATATCCTCTGAATGAGAGGATGTGTCGAAAGGATTCCAGGGTCCTGGTAAGCACGGGAAAAATAAAGGCGAGTTCAGCCTGCATGAGAAATTCAACACAAAGAGGGGAGGACGCACAACAGTAATTGAACCAATACTAACCAAGACAGTCTGGACTGGTTGTTACATCATAACCAAAAATATTATGAGATCATACTACAAGGGTGAATGCACCCTAGATGCATTATCATTAGATGAATTTTGCGCCAATGGAGTAGTGTTCAATTGGTGTAGTTACCTGCTAGAGGAACTACTAGTGGCATGCGAGAAGGCACAGAAGAAGGGAGGAAACTTCACTTCTGTATATCTACTTGTGGAATTTGCAATGCTCAAATGGAAGCCACCTATGGGAAGACAGCCAACGATACCAGACAAAGGGAGCATGGCGAAGATGTTCAAGCCATGGTAGTCTGGGCCAGATTCAGAGAATACAACCTTCCATGCCACAACATTTGCTAAGTGGTACAACAACTTGATAGATGCAACACAAAGGTTGCATGTCCTGTAGGAGCTCCTCAATTGAAATACAAGAAATATCGCCTTCAGCATGAACCGACACCATACATTGGTCTGGCCGAGACATGTTAGCAGGGAAGATTTCCACACAAGGATGTTGTCGTTTTATCTAGATGAGGAGGCCTTTGAAAGGGAAGTCATGTCATGGATAGGATTCAAACATAACCCGTGCAAGTCGGGAATGCATTACATTCTTCCTACATAGCTGTTGAAGAAAAAATACAAAGGAGCAGGGGAAGGACCGAGCTCAGGCCTAGAGCCGAAGAAGCCATAAGTTCTAGAACAATCAGACTTCAAGGAGGACGAAGAGATGCAACAGTTGGAGTGGAAGAAAATACCGACCCTTCGTCTGCTTCCAGCTAATGTCATGTTGTTAGGTGTGGATTTTAACCAGATATTGGGTGTTGTGTTTAGTACAAAACCATTGGTGAAGAGACCCAGAACTAGGGTCTCCCCGAACAAACCTCTGAACCCCCAAACCCTTGCATCAGCCACTCCTCGCACCCGCGCAATGGTTAAATCCACCACTATCATTAACATTCAGGATGACCCGGAGCCTGAAACATTTCCATCCACATTTTTCACTAAGCACCCTCCATCACCACCACCACCCCAATCACCAAACCCCACCACCACCAGTCCACCCAAGACCACAACCCAATAGCCAATGCAGCTCCATCAGCCAAAAATAGTGGAGAGACGACTCCGAGGAATAACCCAAGAGATACCTAAGACAAGATCATAATTTTCTGGTCCAGAACCCAAAGCGCCAAAGCAGAGCATGAAGATGAATGGTTTGAATCTAGACACCTAGGAACAACAGCCTGAACTTTCGGCACAAGGAAAATACACCCACACTATGGAGGAGCTGCACTTCCAGAAAAAACAACAAATCCCCTCACTGGCCAAGGGTGAGGATGTACAAGACACCACAATGCAGGAAGTAGAAGCAACAAGAGAGCCGAAGCTACCAGAGCCTCAAAGGGAACCAACATCAACGCTTGGGCTGAGCACGAAATCCGCGCGTGAAAACATGGAGCAGGTTCTTCAGGACCCTCAACAATGCACAAAAATGATGCAACTTTTCATACCCAGAACAAAGTTTCAGACTCTTTTTCCCTCAGAGCTATGGTTGAGGATCGCACCAGGGCCACCAATAGAGGAGGAGGTAGAGACCTTCTTGGAGCATTCAACAACCAATGGACTTCCACTGCAGATGCGAGCACCCAGATATGCAACTCCTTCATTTGCTAACCTCGTATAGTGGCCAATGATGCACTTCTTTGGACTGATCAGAGCATCAACTGATCAATTAGAGAAAAGGATCTAGGAGGACGAGAGATCCGCCGAGGTTGCAAGGAATGAAGAGTTTGTCGCTCAAACATGCAGGATGCAGGAAGCGCATGATAAACTCCAAGTTCATCACAAACTGGAAAAAGTGAAGGAAAGACTTGCCAAAGCTTGGATGACGATTCAGAAGGTTTCACCCGAATTACCCGAGGTTAGTGATGCAGGTGAGCTAGAACACCAGATCGAGTTTCTACAAGGAGCATGGACACAACTCGCCACTCAAGATGAGAAGCTAAAAGAACAGTTACAATAGGCCCAACAGGAGGCAGAGAAATAGCCCTAGAAGCTGTAGGAGCAGATGCAGAAGATAGTATTGCAAGGTAACAATGCCTGAGCAACACTGCACAAGCACACAACGAAATGCAAAAAAATCTTCAGGGAAGTCAACGACTAGATGGGCATCATTTCTCGATGAAACCAAGTCTTGGAGGAGGTGCGCATAAAGATCTAGGTGTTGAATGAAGAAGTTGTGGCCACAGTGGACCCTATGGAGCAACAAAAGAAGTTCGACCAAATTCAACAGACGAACAATGATCTGAACACCCTCTTTGAGGCACAGTCCGTAGCAAAGAAAGAGATGCACGAATTTCAACTTGTTATTTAGGCAGTATACATGCAAATGCATCAATTTGATGTAGCAACATATTCTGAGTGGAACTTGTTGGTCGCATCCCAGTCAAAGGTGTATAACAAGGAAACAACCGAACAATTTGTTGCTGAGGCATCACTCCTCGCGAGGAAGTGGCAGGACAAAGTTGGAACCTTTCAAGGAGTGAAATAATGAGCCTTAGAGTTGGTACCAGAGTTGGGCCTTTCATTTGAAAAGGTAAAATAATAAGAAGCACAAACAAAAGATCCCAAGGAAGAAGAAAATAAGTACAAGGGAACACAACAGATGCTCCTAGAAAATGTGAAAGAACCAAGCACTTGAATCGAGGGTGAGTCAAGGATTGTGGTCGAAGCCTATTGGGCCCTTCATTTTTGGGATAAGGAATTGCACAAGTTTTGACTGAGCACAAGTTGTGCAAGCTTCATCAGAGGTTTGGAGAAAGAGCAACACAAAGCAGTTGTGAAAGTCAGCGCAACGCCAACTAAGCAAGAAACGGTTGCAATAGAACAAGAAAGCGTGCACGCCGAGAAGGAAGACACAACAAAACTTATAGATAGGGATGAACATAATTGTAAAAGGGTTGGTCGGGTTGTTGGTTGGTGGATTGTTTATTTACTCATTATTGTTGTTGTTACCTAGTCAGATTAGTTGTTGATGATTGTTGTAAGTCGAGTGAAGTCAAGTCTTGAGTCTGTAATGAATTGGATCTATCAATTTGAGAACTGGATCTCTGTGAAATGAGTCCAGAGCTAAGAGTCTGTACAACGCACTAGTGTGTAATTTTGAGTCTGTAATCAGAGAAAGATTCTGAAGATAATATGAAGAAGGACCTAAATATTTCCTTATGGCTTATGAGTTCTATTTGATGGTTCTATGTTTAGATTCTTTCTCGCAACATAAGTAGGTTCGATTATTGTACATGTATGTTTCAAATCTATTCATGTCTCTTGCGCAAGATCAGGAATGAGTCCTGAAATCGCTATGGATCCTCTTAAGTCTTTTCCCTACCCTTCCCTATTTATATGTCTCAGTAGCGCTTCGGGTGAGACTTCTTCTCTTCAGAGGAGATGAAAATTCCAATGCTCTAGACTACATGGTACCTTTTGTTGGTAACCTAAGAAGGACCTTGGTCTGATCAAACTTGTGCCAACAGGATCCACGACGATACCTTCGCCGGAGATGACATGCCCTAAGTAGTGAATCTTCGATTGATAAAACGAGCATTTAGACAATTTCCCAACAATTTTTTCTCTCACAAACACTATAGTACCAAGAACAAGTGCTCGTCATGCTCTTCCAATGTCCTAGAGTAAATAAAAATATCATTGATGAATACTTGGACGAACTTGTACAAGTATTTGCGAAACACCCCATTCATCAAACTCGCATATACCCCAGGGGTGTTTTTCAGTCCAAAAGGTAAAATGGTAAACTCGAATGTCCAGATCTCATCTTAAAGGTGGTCTTATGGATGTCATCCTCCTTGATTTGTAACTGGTGATATCTTGATCTCATGTTGATCCTTGAAAACATCATCGCACCTTTCATCTAACCGAACAAATCATCCATCCTTGGCAATGGGTACTGAATCTTGATTGTTTCTCTGTTCAATTGACGATAGTCAATGCAGAGTCTCCACAACACATCCTTCTTCCATATGAAGATAACCGATGCACCCCACGGTGACACATTTGGATGTATAAGTCCCAGGTCCAACAACTCCTTTAGTTTCATTCTCAACTCCTGTAACTCCAGGGTCGACAACCGATAAGGTGTTCTTTCTATCGGTTCAGTCCTCGGTTTTAGGTCTATGGTAAATTCCAATTCCATCTCCGACAGTATCCTAGGTAACTCCTACGGGAAAACATCCGCAAAATATCTCACCACCAGAAGGTGTTCTAGACCTTCCACTACTCCCTTCTCATTTAACGCAAGGATCACATAAATATTACATCCCTTGAACGTGCTCTTTTGTAGTTGTAAGGAAGAGATGAACCTTAGGGAAACTCCTTGGTTCCTACCTATAATCACGCATCTTTGTCCTTCATCACTAACCAACTCAACCGTTTCATATTACAGTTGAGTATCGCCTCATGTGATTCCAACCAGTCCATACTGATCATGACATCATAAGATCCTAATATCGTGACGTACAAGTTGGACCTGGTGACAAACTCTCCCAGTTTAAGGCTACATCCCATAACCTTCCCACCAACCATTTTTTTGGCTCCAGAAGCCATTTCTACAAAACTAAACTCATCCTGATCGACTGCCTTAACCTTAATTCTCTTTAGCGCTGCACCAAAAATGAAACTCTCGGTAGCACCGAGATCTATCAAATACTAAGGGTCTAGTCAATGACGGTAAGGAGTCCACTTCTGAGGCACTGCTTTCTGAGGTGTAGTGAAAGTGGATTCTCTCTAGAAGCCATGGTATCCTGGTGAATGTCTATCCAGTGTCTGATGCTGCTATGCACCAAATGACACCTGCCCCGTCGGTCTCGCTGGAGTTCTTCTTTAAACCCTGTTGAAAAGATCCTCATCTGCTATGAGGACCTTCTAGACAACATCATGGAAGGTTTGAGGCATCTGAATCCTAACGTTTGCCTGAATGTTGACATTAAGGCCAAGCAAAAACCTGTTGACCTCAAGTTTCTCGGTATTCAAGTGCGTAGCATATCGAAGAGACTCCACAAAACGGGCCTCATACTCGGGCACCGTACGACCTCCCTTTTGCAAGACGTTGAAATCATTGAGCTGGTGCTCAATGAGTTGCTTAGAAATATAACTCTATCAGAACTGTTCCTCGAACAATTCCCATGACACGTCTTCAACGACCATGTTCAAATGTGGCAGGAGCATCTTCCACCATGGAAGAGCACTCCCCTTCAGTTGAAAGACCGCCACATGGACCTTCATGTTGGAGGTGTAGTCATGAAGTGAAAATAACATCACCATCTTCTCCAACCATGCCTCGGTGACTGTGCCATCCGAGGCACCAAACAACTCAAGAAATTGAATT
>ML783529.1:1208283-1224574 GCA_009831015.1 Picea engelmannii | reverse complement strand
TTCATAACATAATTTACATTCATCGACCTTTTATACAAAGGTCCGTCAAATCAAACATTCACATCTTTGAGTTTGCCATAGTTCTTGGCCAATATAGTTATTTTTACAGACTGGGGGAAACAGGGTGTTATATCATCGCACATGAAGTATCCAAAGCACGTCTTGTACTCGGTACACGAGGCCACATCCCTCATCGACACATGCCTGCTCTCTTCTGCGTGGATCTTTTTAATCCATCTCTTGTTGATTTATGGTCATGCTATCTCACGAGTTGGCCTCCACAACATTTCCAAATTGGGAAGATATTTATAATTATGGCTAGGATGTGCAAGACAATATGGAAGTCAATGAATTTGAGGTTAAACATTGCTTCTTCTTCTCGATTAACATTATTCTCCTATGTGAATCTACATGTATGTGGCGTCAAGAGCACTTGCCTTGTGAATGGATCAATTGTAGGATGGATAAAATGCAAGAACAAATGCAGAGGCAACAACAGGAAATGGAGTCTCTTCGTGCTTCAAACGCTCAAATCACACGCAACGTTCAAGAACATGAGGGAAGAAGGTATCGAGAACTAGTTATTTTGTTACGCACAATCAATTCTCATATTGAGCATATTCGTTCGCTTCGCATTAATGCCTAGCTCAACGCACCACGAAATGCAACACAACAACACCCAAATCCTTCTGTAGGCTCACATGCATCTTGTGAAATCATCCAGCCAACGTTCCATCAGCCCGAGCATAATTCTCTAGAGAATGTTCCATTAGGGATAGACAACAATATTAAACTCAGCTAGCCAGGTTTATGCAGTGCAAAATTGTATATTTGCTTTTATCATATGTCAAATTGTACACTTGGAAAGTTAGAAGTAGTTATTTTGTGCAATTCTTTGAACTTATGAGCCCTTTAAGGAACTCTAAGGCTATTACTTTGTTGAAGGCCTACGGGCATTTTGAAATTTTGTACTTTTTGGTTGCTTTTTCCTTTGCACAACCACATTTATAATAAAATCCTCTAATTGTTTCTATAAAAAAAATAAATCCATGTGTGCCCCCACAAAAGACAAATTCATGCTCGATCTAATGGTGGGTGGTTTAGGCTCGCGCTCCATTGAAGGTAATTCTCAATAGCATCAAGTACTCAACTTCATCATAAAATTTCTTACAGGTGACCTAGTGAGTGGAATTGCCCCCTCTGCCACCAACTCTGTAATTAGAAGCATAGGTTCGGGAGTGTCAAGGATTCAAAGAAAAAGAAACAATTATATGTAATAAACATACTACTTATAGATAGTGTAGGGCTCAATGAAATCATAGATTTCAAAAAATCTTCACTATTTGATAGGTTCCCTAGTCATAGAATATGATCAACTTCCCTAAAAAAATAGACAAAGGAGAACTTTGGAGTGCTTCTGGGCTACATACCACGAAGTATGATTTTGGTGAGAGGCTAAATTGCTTGGTCATTTAGTACCTTAGAGGATGCAGACAAAATCCTTTAAAAATGATGAAAATGTGTGCCTTGGGCCCTATTCCTAAAAGAATGGCATTTGGAATTTGATGCACATTCAACACGGATCGAATACACTCATGTATAGATTAAAATGGTAGGATTACCATTAATGCTTTGATCCAATGATGTTTTCAAAGAGATTAGCAACACCTTGGGACTTTTCTTCGAAGCTTAAAACTCCTTTCAGGAAATTGGATATACAGGGTTGGCTAAGATAATTGTAGGCCTTGACCTAACCAAAATCCTAGTGGATTCCACCACTATAATAAAATGACTCGTGTTTTCACTAGGATCTAGACTATGAAGGAATACAATTTAAGTGTGAAAGGTGCCACAACTATGGCCACTTAGTCAAGGATTGTGCCCTTCACTTCTCCCAATAACAATGTGTATGTAAACCTTCTCTGATTGTCAAAGAACTCATTCCTACAATAGAAGAATCGACTTCTTCGGGTACATAATAGGTTTCCCCAGTAGGTGACCTTCTAGTTCATAATTCTCCAACTAAAAGGACAACAGTGGAACAACAAGTTTCTCCTCGTCCAAAAAGGGAGAACTCTTCTAAACTAGATAAGAATCCCTCGTCCCCCACTTCTCCTATAGATTCCACTGGTATACTTCAATTTGTCTATTGGGAAGCTATTATAGAGGATAAAACTGATTTTTTCATGAGGATTTCTTCTCCAACCTATCAGGCTTCTCAAATCCCCAATCTTCTTCATTAATGCCATTAAATGGGCTAGGAGGACCCCCTGACACCTCTTTGCAACACTCTGAGCTCATCCCCCTACCTTTGATAGACCCATCGGTTAAGGTCTCCATGGAAGACCCTACCTCCTTAGAGGACACAAAATATAATCTAAGACCTCGCCACAAGGATTCGAGAATCTGCGATGGATCTTCTAAAGGTTGCCTTGGACACCTAGAAGATGAAAACCATAAACCTAGACAAAGAGGCATGAAATATTACTTTTCCATAGCTCAAAAGTAGGCAAATTCGGAGATTGAGTGTGGAAGGAAGCGATCTCTTCGCGGGTCCCTTACAGCATCTGCCCCTAAGATGGGCTCAAAATGATCCTCCTCTCTCTGAACTACAAAGGGTTGGCCAATCTCTCCAAAAAATTGGCCCTTAGGAGGTTAGTTAACACTCATAATCCAGATGCCATACTCTTGCAAGAGATCACGATATACAGACAGACTATGATTCAATACCTTGATAGGATGTTTAAAGGATGGGAATTCAACTTTGTGTATGCCCTGGGCTGCTCAAGTGGGTTGGTTACGGGATGGAAGACAAGTGTTTTTTCTCTCTCAACTCATTGGCATTTGACTCTGGACTGGTTATCTTCGTTCCTTCTATCTACCAGGGGAAAGAGTTCATCTTCCTGAATATTTACGGGCCCTATGTAGACCAACAAAAGTATTAGGAATTCCTCTTTTCATACTAGTGGGTTTGGAAAGGGATAATAATAATGGGAGGAGATTTGAATTTTACACTTGGCTCCTCTAAGATTCGGGGGCCAACAACCCAACCAGTTGCTCTTTCAAGCTTCTTTATTAGAAGCTTGGAGCATCTTGGGCTACTAGACATTGAGCCAACCAAGCTTACCCCCACTTGGACTAGTCAAAGAATAAGGGAGGCTTAGATAGCCAAGTGACTTGACAGATTCCTAGTGTTAGAAGATGTTCTGGACGACTCACTCATAATCAGGGAATGGGTGTCAATAGGAGGGGACTCTAAGCACAACCTAATTCTATTGTAAGTGGCCCTTATTATGGGAAAACCCCCTAGTCCTTTCAAATTAAAACTAGAATGGCTCAAAATGAGGATTTCATCCAAATTCTCAAGAATGCATGGATCCTGCACAACAACTCACTTCAAGAATTTGCATCCATTCAATTCCAAGTGAACCTGCGAACAACTGAAACATTCAACATTAAATGGTCTAAAGACAAAAAGGAAAAAGATGAAAGGCTCCTTGGGGAGGTAGAGGATGCCATCACTTCTAGTCTCTCTTCATAAGGATTTGGATTTCTTTTAGATGCATCGAAGGAGGAATTTTGCCAGCTGGAAAATAAAAGATGGAAGTTATTGACAGACAAATAAAAGGAATGGCAATTAAAGAGTAAAGCGTTGTGGCTAGAAGCCAGGGATGAAAACACAAAATTCTTTCATCGATATGCAAATTGTAGGAAAAAATCCATCTCTGTTGGGAAAATTGGGTCCTAGGTTGAAAACTTGAGGGACATTGCTTAAGAGTGGGTCTCCCACTTCCAAACTCTTTTCAAAAAGGACAACAAAACCACAACTAATGTCATACTTAGAATTTCCAATTACTTTCCTAGATTCATTGATCATGAATATAATCAACAACTCATGGCAAAGGTACAAAACCATTCAAAACTTCTAGAAGGACAAGATCCCAAGCTCATGTAGGCTACCCATATAATTCTTTATCATCTATTATGAATTCATTGAAGTAGATTTACACAAGGTAGTGGAAGAATATCAACTTATGGGGGAAGTTTTGTCTTCCTTTAACACTACTTTTATTGCGCTTATACCAAAGACAAACAACCCCACAAGTTTTGAGAATTTTTAGCCTATTTCACTCAGTAAGAATATCTATAAGATCATCTCCAAAATCATCTCTAGAAGGATCAAAGAAACCCTCTCTAAGCATGTCTCTATGGAGTAGTTTGGCCTCCTTGAAGGGTGCCAAATACACGAGCCAATTGGTGTGTCACCCATGAAGGGATACACTCGGTAAACACAAAGAATATGAATGCCATAATAGCCTAAGTCGACTTGTTCATGGCATTCAACAAGGTCAGTTGGCTCTTCCTTCGACTCATTTTAATACACCTAGGCTTAAGTCTACAGTTTGTGGCCTGGGTTATGGCTTGCATCAGCTCTGCAACATTCCCAGTACTAATCAATGGACCGGCCTCACCATTTTTCAATTATAAAAAAAGAATCTATTGGGGGTTCCCTCTACCCCCCTAGCTATTCCTCCTAGTAGCAGAAGGATCAAGTAGAGCTCTCAAGGCAACTACAATAAATGACACTTTTAAAGGTATCCTAATTGGCAATCAATGCTATGTTTCACATTTAATTTTTGTCAATGACATCTTGATTTTCTGTGATGACTCAAAACACATGGTGGATAACCTCAAAGATATCATTGACCTATTCTGCATTGCCACGAGAATGGTTATAAACTCCTCCATTTCCTTGATAATAAGTTGGGGTCTCTCTGAGCATGAAAAGCTCTACCTTTCTCAAACTTTCCCCTTCTTAACCTCGGCCTTCAAGGCCGACCTCAAGTATTTGGGTTTCCACTTAAAAGCAAACATGTACATGAAGGGAGATTGACAATGGCTCATAGCCAAGCTTGCAAAAAGTTTAAACCCATGGTGCAATAGATGGTTATCTCGTGGTGGTCATCTTGTCCTCGTAAAATATGTCTTCAAGGCCATTCTGATCTATTGGATGTCACTAGCTTGGATCCCGAAAGGGATCTTGGACAAAATTCACCAACTCTTCCACATATTCATATGGGCAGGGAACCAAGAGAAGAAAGGAATGACATTGGTCTCTTGGAGAAACCTAGCCATCCCTAAAAATGAAGGAGGTTGTGGTCTCAAAAATCTTTTCCTTTTTTCCAATTCGTGGCAACAAAGAACGTTTGGAGACTCATATAGGGAAAGGGTTTATAGGCATAGGTAGTGAATGGCAAATATCTTTACCATCTCTCTATTGAGGATTGGATCCACACCCCAAATAAAAAAAACTCAATTCTCTTCCATCATCTAGAAAGCCACCATTGCGGCTTCCCCCTTAATTTGAAACCGATTAATCTAAAGATTAGAAAATGAGAGAAGATTCAACTGAGTCTCATCCCCTCCTCCTTGATCTTAGATCAAAAGATATTTTTTACTATTATTTCAACTTTTTTTGTCCTTGATAGTGGGTGAAGTGTCCACTCAAAATATTAGATGTTTCAAAATTTTATATACAGTTTATCTTTAAAAAACTCAAGTAACAATTTAAATTTTAGTTTAAAAAGTATAATTCTAACACTTCTTGAAATAAAAAGGACATTTCAATTTTTAATATTAAATTATTACAAATAAAATAATGTAAAGGTAAATTACTAACATTACAATTAATAAGTGAATATAATTAAAAAAATGTTTATTAACTATAAATTAATATAATGACCAACGATTATAAATTAATATTTAAACTATATATTAATTAGAATGGCCGTTGATTGAGCTGAAATGGAACAATTTCTTCATGGTCAAGTTTTGTAGTTAAAGGTCATATTCATACATGATCACATGCACAAATGGTTTAAGGACTCTCGAACTTTCTTTTTCGTTTATATTTAATGTTATAAGAATATAACGATATACTCCATACTACATGAAGAATACTATGATGCAATTCCAATGATAAATTATTGGACACGTGTCCCTTCGAGATGCTAGTGATTTTAAATCCTTGGAATATGTAATCATAAAAGTTGTTTTCGGTTGGAAAGAATGCCGTGTAACCGATGGGGTCCCCTCAAGATTAGTGAAAGTATTTAATTAAGATTTAAGTAGTATAAGTGATTTTCAAAACACAAATATAGTTTATATTCAAAATATCTTTTATAATTGAGGGGATATCTTTCTTATTGTAAATTTAACATTTTATAATTGAGGGGATATCTTTCTTATTGTAAATTTAACATAGTACAGACATACTACTTCAGAGATACTACTTCATAGCGAGTAGAAGTATTCAAGTGCACTGTATGAATTGGAAAACAAATTGAAAAAAATGTCAAATTTCAAGTTAGATTGAAATTTTAATTGGATGAAAATGCAAATAGGAAGGTAATAAACAATTTACTTGGCCTTTTATGTCTCGAGGAGAAATGGTTTCACTGTTGAGAGGAAATAAAAATTCGTGGTAATTTCCAAAATTTGGAAATGTGTGGAATCTACCAATGGAGCTATCCAAGTTGTTGTAGAGCCCCGTAAATAGGGCGGCTTTGAAAGGAGGGTGAGCACTAGTGCTTGTTTGAGAGTTTGGAAGCACGGGATGAACTATAACAATGCAAATTAGTTTGGTTAATTTTTTTATTTACCCTACTGCGGTGCGCCTGATGACATCGATGCACACCAGTGCGTAAGGTTCAACGACACTGGTATGCTTTTGTCGGTGCTTGTTATTTTTATTATAACATATGATGAAGCTTTTGAACATTGAAACATCGATGCTTTATTGTTTATGGGTGCACCAGTGTGTATTTACCTTAAAGACACACCGATAAAAAAAATCTCCTAAAAATCCTCTAGTCGCCCGCCTCCGCTATAAACAAAGAAGGGATAGATTTTTTGGGGAGGTTCCGTAAAAGCCTCTGTAAGAAGGTGTTCTCCTTATAGTGATAGATAGCCAAATGACCTGACAAATTCCTAGTTTCATACGATGTTCTGGATGACTAGCTCATAATTAGACAATAGGTGTCAACAGGAGGGGACTCTGGCCACAACCTGATTCTATTGGAAGTAGCCCCTATTATGGGAAAACACCCTAGTCCTTCCAAATTAAAACTAAAATGGTTCAAAACGAGGATTTCATCCAAATTCTCAAGAATGCATGGGTCCCACATAACAACTCACTTCAGGAATTTGTAGCCATTCAATTCCAAGTGAACCTCTAAACCTATGAACAATTGGCTATTAAACGGTTTAAAGATAAAAAGGAAAAAGATGAAAGGCTCCTCATGGAGGTAGAGGATGCCATCACTTATAGTCTCTCTTCATAAGGATTTGGATTTCTTTTAGATGCACTAAAAGAGGAACTCTGCCATCTGGAAAATAAAAGATGGAAGCTATTGATAGACAAAGAAAATGAATGACACTTAAAAAGTAGAGTGTTATGGGTAGAAGCTAGGGATGAAAACACAAAATTCTTTCATTTATGTGCAAATTGTAGGAAAAAATTCATCTATGTTAGGAAAATAGACAGAGGAAATGGTTCCTAGGCTGAAAACTTCAAAGACATTGCTTAAGAGTGGGTCTCTCACTTCCAATCTTTTCAAAAAGGACAACAAAGCCACAATTGATGTCAAACTTAGAATTTTCAATTACTTTCCCAAATTTATTGCTTATGAAGATAATCAATAACTCATGGGAAAGGTAGGGAAAGAGGATTTTCTTAGAACCATTCAAAACTTCTAGAAGGATAAGAGCCGAAGCCTAGATGGGCTACCCATAAAATTCTTTATCATATGTTATGAATTCATTGAAGTAGATTTACACAAGGTAGTGGAAGAATCTTAGTTTATGGGGAAAGTCTTGGCTTCCTTTAACGCTACTTTTATTGTGCTTATACCAGAGACAAACAACCCCACAAGTTTTAAGAACTTTTAACATATTTCACTTTGTAACAATATCTATAAGATCATCTCCAAAATTATCTCTAGAAGGATCAAAGAAACCCTCTCTAAGTAGGTCTCTCTACAATAGTTTGGCTTCCTTGAAGGGTGCCAAATACACGAGCCAATTGGTGTCACCCATGAAGGGCTACACTCGATAAACACAAAGAATATGAAGGCCATGATAGCCTAATTTGACTTGTCCAAGGCATTCAACAAGGTAAGGTGGCTCTTCCTCTGACTTATTTTAATACACCCATGCTTTAGTCTACACTTTGTGGCCTGGGTTATGGCTTGCATCAACTCTATGACATTCACAATACTAATCAATGAATCAACCTCACCAATTTTCAATTCTAAAAATGGCATTTGCTAGGGGTTCCCTTTATCCCCCTTGTTATTCCTCCTAGTAGCACAAGGATCAAGCATAGCTCTCAAGGTGGCTACAACAAATGACACTTTCAAAGGTATCCTAATTGGAAATCAATGCTATGTTTCACATTTACTTTTTGTCAATGACGTCTTAATTTTATGTCATGTCTCAAAATGCATGGTGGATAAGCTAAAATAAATCATTGACCTATTATGCATTGCCACGAGAATGGTTATAAACTCCTTTGATTCCTTGATAATAAGTTGGGGTCTCTCTGAGCATGAAAAGCTCTACCTTTCCCAAACTTCCCCCTTCTTAACCTCGACCTTCGAGGTTAGACTTGAGTATTTGGGTTTCCACTTAAAAGAAAACTTATACATGAAGGGAGATTGGCAATGGCTCATAACCAAGATTGAAAAAAGATTAAACCCATGGTGCAATGGATGGTTGTCTCGTGGTGGTCGTATTGTCCCCATAAAATATGTCTTTGAGGCCATTCTGATCTATTGGATGTCTCTAGCTTGGATCCCGAAAAGGATCCTAAACAAAATTCACCAACTCTGCCACATATTCATATGGGCGGGGAACCAAGAGAAGAAAGGAATGACATTGGTCTCCTAGAGAAACTTGGCCATCCCTAAAAATGAAGGAGGTTGGGGTCTAAAAAATCTTTGCCTTTTTTCCAAAGCCCCGACAACCAAGAACGTTTGGAGACTGGTATAGGGAAAGGGTTTCTGGGCATAGGTAATGAAGGACAAATATCTTTACCATCTCTCTGTTGAAGATTGGATCTGCACCCCAAATAAGAAAACTCGGTTCTCTTCCATCATCTAGAAAGCCACCATTGCGGCTTCCTCCCTAATTTGAAACCGATTAATATGGAGGATTGGAAAATGAGAGAAGGTCCAGCTGAGTCTCGATCCCTCATCCTTGATCTTAAATCAAAAGGTATTTTTACTATTATTTCACCTTTATTTGTCTCCAATAATAGATGGAATATCCACTCGAAACATTGGACGTTTCAGAACTATATACATAATTTATCTCAAAAAAACTCAAACAACAATTTAAATTTAAATTTAAAAAATATAATTTTAACACACATTTTAAAATAAAAAGAACATTTCAAATTTTAATATTAAATTAATACACATAAAATAATGTAAAAATATTAAAAATAAAATAAAAAAATCTATTAATTATAATTTAATATTTCAACTATAAATATTAATTAGAAAGGCCAATGATTATAAATTAATATTTAAGCTATATATTAATTAGAATGGGCGTTGATTAAGGTGAAATGGAACAAATTCTTCATGGTTATGTTTGGTAGTTAAAGGTCATATTCATACATGATCACATGCACAAATGGTTTAAGGACTATCGGAACTTTATTTTTCGTCTATATTTAATGGAATAAGAATATAACGAATATACTCTACACCACATGAAGAATACTATGATGCAATTCCAATGATGAATTATTGGACACGTTTCACTTTGAGATGCCCGCGATTTTAAATCCTTAGAATATGTCATTATAAAAAAAAAAATCGGTTGGAAAGAATGCCGTGTAAGCGACGGGGTCCCCTCAAGATTCGTGAAAGTATTTAATTAAGATTTAAGTATTGATAAGTGGTTTCAAAACAGAAATACAGTTTATATTCAAAATATCTTTTATAATTGAGAAGGTATCTTTCTTAATTATTCTTAGATTTGTCGAAACAATTAAAAAGCTCTAAATTAAGAAGGAAGATCAATATTATCAATTACCTGATAAAATACAATCCTCAACCCTAAATTGATCATCAAAGAATATGCTAAAGCCCAGGAAGGTAGTGCATGTTTATTTATTTTAATTGAATGTTTATTGTACTGCCTCCCACGCAGTATACATAGTGATGAGTTCACTTTGACTACTCTATTAATTTGGGTTGACTTTAAAATTTTTGTAAAAAACTTAATGTGTAACATAACAAACTCAAAATTTTATTTTTTAATATGTAAAAAACACTTAATTTTCTTACATTTCATTGGCTGATAACTTTATAGTGTTATTGCAGCCTTCACTTATTTCGAGATCAGAATTAACTCAATGACATGACAAACTGGGTAAGGGTAAGTTGAATTTATATTTTATATTTATATTTAATAGTTTTATATTTATATTTAATAATTTATGGTTGTCCGCGCATGCCTATGTTACAATCGTATCGGTATCCGAACAACAACTATCTTTCAGCCCCACCCGGAAAATATTTATTTTCCACAGCCGGCTGGATAATTGGGATTCGCCCTATCGTCACGCTCAGGTGTTTAATGCCGTTCATTAATACAAACAGATCGGTTCTCTTGGGTGGATATCGGCAATATCTGTCTCCGAATCTTTACGCGTTGGGTAATATAATAGAATCTATTTGCATTATTCTATTAATGTTATACGCTTTCGATATGACGGTTGCCCAAATGATTGTAAGATCTGTTTTCTTTATTAGGTTCCAAGGGTAGGCTGAGCAGAGGCAGAAGCAAGTTTTCATGGCAGATTGAGGAGGCAGTACGCGCAGCCTCGCTGCCTTGTTGAAAAAAGGTTGTAGTATATCTAGTAGCAATCATACAAAAGGTGTGAATTGGGAATCTTTGCCCATTTTGTAGTTTTTGTTGATTTTTCCTTCTTCCCTCGAGTATTAATAGAGGGAGGACACATTTTTCTACATCGATTTTTTTTTGTAAAATTCTTGATTACAAGAATAGATTCTTATAAATTGATTACAAAGAAAAGTACAAAGACAAAACATAGCTATTGCTCGCTAGTTGTAGACTCTCATTTGAGCAAAGTATATTTCATAATTCTCTGATATCTTGAGAGGATATTATTTTTTGCCTCTTAAGTCATCTGTTCTTTGTTGAATTTAATTCTCCTTATGAGAGGAGGGGAGGGATTTTCGTGCAAGGGTTTTTCTTGTCAAATTCCCAAACACAAGAATATATTCTTATAAATTGATTACAAAGGAAAGTACATAAACATAACATAACTATCGCTTGCTAATTGTAGACCCTCCCTTGAGCAAACTATATTCCATAATTATTTGATATCCTGAGAGGATATTCTTTTTTGCCTCCCAAGTCATTTGTTCTCGATTGGATTTCCTTCCCCTTGTGAGAGGATGCGAGGGATTTGGAGCTTTCTTCAAGATTTTGAAGAAGGATTTAGAAGATTCAGAATGTACCGTTGTTGTTATGTCTAGTTTTTTTTCCATATCCCCTTCTTCCTCCTCTATTTTCTCAACATCCTCTTCTTCCTCCTCCATTTCCTTTGCATCCTCTTCTTCCTCCTTTTGCGAGAGCATTAGTCTTGAGATCCTCGAGGGATGGATCTATGCCATTATCAGGGTGCATTAATTCAGAGTTAGATTAAATCGCTTCCTTTTCAAATTCTTTTTCCATGTCTTTTGGATTTTATGAACCCTTAAGATTCCTAAGAACTTAAAACCCTATTAGGGTGTTGTTGATTGAGGCAACCCCTTATGCCGCGTCTACTTGAAACCATCTTTAACTTAGGTTCTTTTTTCGAATTTTGCTTTGACAAAGGCCACTCTTCTTAAGTTTTCAAACAACTTTTGACAAAATGTCTATAAACATGACAAATATTGTACTTGAATGAAATATATTCATAATTTAAAATAAAGTGATGACTCCACCCATCAATATTGATTTGAAAAGTATATAAAAGTCCTTTCTTCATATCCACCATCACACATATTCTTTTCCTTTTCATTACTTCATCAAGTGAATTTGCTCGATTTATTTCAATATCTCTAAAATTACAATTATCACATTAACCAACCAAGTTGATAATATTACTAACCATATTTGTTTCCTTTTCCCCATCTATTCATGCATCTAGTAACGCTATATTCGTTTCCTTTTCCCTATCTATTCATGCATCTAGTAATTGTGACAATCCGGAAGAACGTTGTTGAGTCATAAGTTTATTGAAACAAAGTTCCAATAATTAATAAGAATTTTTGCAAATATAAATATACTTTTAAAAATTAGCGGTCATACGGTCATGCTTGGTATAAAGTCAATGAAAGTTGGAAAAGAGGAATTGGCATTTTGGAATGTGAGATCATGCTTGGCATAATGTTAGTGATAGAATATAGATGTTTACATTTTAGAAATGTTTTAAAAATTGAAATTCCATTCTATCTGCATTATTTATGTTTTTTTTTATTGTCTTTTTAATGAATATAAGTTTGTCGTTCTAATTAAGACATGAAAAATGTTTGAGAACCCTTAAAAGATTTGGAGTTAACATTTTTTATTTATATGATTTTATTTATATATTTTAATTCAAATGGCAGGTTTTATTTTTATTTTTTTTAAATATTTTAGTATCGTTTTAAAAATATTAAAAAATATTTCTATTTTTTTAATATTTTAATATTGTTTTAAAAATATTAAAAAATAAAGATTGAAAATATGGTTTATTTTTATTTTTAATATTGTTTTAAAAATATTAAAAGATAAGGTTTGAAAATATGGTTTGCAAATGTAATAATTAGAAAAATAAAAAATTTGTATTTTTAGAGTTTTTTAATCAAAATAAGTAACGATTATATTAAAAGTGAAGTGTGGTTGGGGCACTCAATTGTATTTGGGCGTGATTGTATTATGGGATTGGAGGATACATCCATTTTATCCCCACAACTGATTACTCAACTCCATATAAAAAACTACTGGTACCTTTACCAAATCCGTGACATTACCAGAGCGGATTATCTACCTGATACATGGATTATTGGCGCAACACTTGGCCTCAATTTTAAGCTTACACGCGAATGGAATAAATTTTGTACCGCCTTATCTCAATTGGGTATACATCTCACAGATTAAGATGATCATCTTCAATGGTCAGAGGACAACATATCGGGTCTTCCCATTGTTCAAAACATATATGCAACAATCATTAATTCACAAGGGCACGCAGATGTCAGACGATGGCGAAAGCACATTTGGACCTGACACATTCCGCCCAAGATCAAACACTTTACCTGGCTGATGACTCCATATAAACTGAATACCTGGGATATCCTCCAAAAAAAGGGTCGGTCTGGACCAAATTTTTGCCATCTCTGCCTCTCTGATTCTGAAATGACAGATCACATTTTTATTAAGTGCATATTTACAAGACAAGTATGGGAGAAAATCACTTTGGCTCTAAATTTACAATCCATTTGGGATGGGAATGAGCTCTTGGACTTTTTTGACTCTTGGGCCCAAAGGGAACACAAGCTTTTACATCTCCCATCACTAATTTGCTGGACTATTTGGCTGGAAAGGAATAAAACTATATTTGAAAATGGGACCCCTTCCATAAGTGCTGCAACATATAAAATACTTGGAAGGAAGCACACACTAAAAAGCCAAGACTTCAACACATAAAGAAGGGCCCTGATTTAGATGACACTCCTACAGGTTGGTTCAATGGAACAACGCTTTCAAATGGCTCTCAAAGTGGAGCTGGTGGATTAATCAAAACCACGCAAAACACTTATTATAAATGGACTTTCAACTGTGGCCCGGGCACCAATACTAGGGCATAACTTTTGGGTGCCTAGGCCACTCTATACTTGGCCTCTAGACTACACATCGAAGCCCTCCGGGTTCTCAGGGATTCCAGAATTGTCATTGAATGGCTGAGCAACAAGTACGATCTACAAGCAATCTCCCTCTTGGCTTGGAAGGACAGAATCCGACGTCTACAACGCACTTTCAAAAAACCCAGCTTCAATCACATTTATCGTGAGCATAACAAATCGACTGATCAACTTTCAAAGACTGCGCTCCAAAAAAAAGAGGGTATCCTATCCTACAACCTCTGGATTGATGGACATGAGGGCCCTTCCCTCTTTTTAACTCTTTTATAAGATAATTTTTTTCACCTCCTTCCTCATAGGACTTTCTCGATATGAAAGTTGGAGATTTCATTATCGCATGGTTTTCAGAATTTCCTCATATACTTCTGAATTTTTTGTTTCGATAGCTCACTCTTCAGTGATCTAACAACTTACACTTTCTGTCACATTTTCCATATAAACTTTCTCCCTTTGTAGATCAATAGACCACTATAGGCGAAAGTTTTGCTATCTTCATTTCAACAGATTATTTCGCATTTTGCGAATGTAACCTTCAGTTAAGAAAACAAATTATATAATATATAATTGTGAAATTTTCCCATTGGAAAAAAGATAATGAATTAATACAATCAAAATATGTAACTTTGAAGTTATGAAGTTAAAAAAACAAAATGTGTAGGAGGTTTGTTTATGGCTCTACGTGCTTTTACAATTTACCTCAAAAAATAAATGTCCCTAGTACTATAAATTTTAATAAACTGCCCTAATATAAACTTAAATCTGCAAAGCATGAAACTAGATAAAAGCACAGGAAAACATTAATCAGAAACTTTTCATTGGCTTTGAGTTTGCTCCTTTTCAACAACTTCATCAATTTTCATATGCTTGATGACATGGTGGACTGTATCTTCTTCAATTGTCACGTCTCTTGGAGATGTAATTGATGTGTTGGGACTTCTAGTAGAATTAGGAATAATATGAACAAACATATTGTGTTCATATACCAACCTTTCGATATGAGAATTCTAGATATCCATCCTCAACTCCAAATCATAGATTTTAGACTTCACTTCCTCCATCTAGTTCTAAACATTGACTACCAATTGGGATATTGTTCACTACAACCCCTCTACCTAGCAAGCTTGGCTTTGAATTAACCTATGAAATTTAGCAATGTCACAAAGCATTACCCCCACTGCAATGATTCCTACTCTCCGTCGAAGGTAAAGACGATAGGCCAACAAACTGGTGCACCCAAACTTCGATCTTCCTTCTCGAAAGAAGCCATGGACAAACAACTCCTAACCTCAAACCATTCCACCTCCATAGGGCCACTATAGATTTGGTCTCCAATGCCACCAAGGGAGAGTGAACACACCTCTCCAAATGCCCTGAACTTGCGAAAAATATTGCTATGAGGTAAATTGAAACCACAATTGAATCCTTTATCCCAATGTCGATGAACAAGCTCAATCCTCCAACCATTAAAGTCCCAAGTATGTAGAGAGATGGCATGAGTTAGGGGGGGAATGGAGTGAGTTAAACGCCTTTGCATGGTGATGCAATTCAAATGCCACTTGTCCATTGATTTGACGAAGTTATTTGTACTATAACTGACTAGGGAAATTGTCACGAGAGATAATTCAAAAGGATATCCCCCCATTTTGGATTATTTGACCTTGGTTAAAAAGAACACCTTTATTTGCCAAGTCATCCACTTTAGAGCTACCAAGGACATGGAAAAAAGTCATTTGATCAAAATGGTCCATTATGCTTTGAATTATGTCTATCAATCTAGAGAAGTTGGAAGATTTTGTTGTTCATGACTTTCTTATTTACCAAATTATCACCATGAAATCTCCAACGACGACAAGTTTTTCGACTTGTCTTGCAGCAACAACATGAGACCTTGAAAATAGGGATAGGGCTTCAACCTAGTTGTTGGATGTCTCTCCCAATCCCTAAGCGTAAGTTAATTCTTGTTGTCCTTCGTGGTTATAAACAACCCCGCACTATTTTTAAGAGAATTAATATTATTTATGTTGATTGTCATTTTTTTCAATATTTTATAATAATAAGGATATTTGGAGGTTGGGTGTATTGAGAGGTGACTACATGCATGTACATACTTTGGATTCAAATCCACTTGACAATGTTCTCAAGATAAATACTATTAACTAGGGTATGTTCCTACCAATTTTATTAAAGTATTTATACATTACTTTTTTTCCCCGGTTACAAAGCTCATGGAAACCCATGAGTACTTCCCCTCATTTCAAAGTAAACCCTAGAATCTTCAGGGCACAAGGTTGATTAACAAC
>ML783529.1:1192599-1208183 GCA_009831015.1 Picea engelmannii | reverse complement strand
TTCATAACATAATTTACATTCATCGACCTTTTATACAAAGGTCCGTCAAATCAAACATTCACATCTTTGAGTTTGCCATAGTTCTTGGCCAATATAGTTATTTTTACAGACTGGGGGAAACAGGGTGTTATATCATCGCACATGAAGTATCCAAAGCACGTCTTGTACTCGGTACACGAGGCCACATCCCTCATCGACACATGCCTGCTCTCTTCTGCGTGGATCTTTTTAATCCATCTCTTGTTGATTTATGGTCATGCTATCTCACGAGTTGGCCTCCACAACATTTCCAAATTGGGAAGATATTTATAATTATGGCTAGGATGTGCAAGACAATATGGAAGTCAATGAATTTGAGGTTAAACATTGCTTCTTCTTCTCGATTAACATTATTCTCCTATGTGAATCTACATGTATGTGGCGTCAAGAGCACTTGCCTTGTGAATGGATCAATTGTAGGATGGATAAAATGCAAGAACAAATGCAGAGGCAACAACAGGAAATGGAGTCTCTTCGTGCTTCAAACGCTCAAATCACACGCAACGTTCAAGAACATGAGGGAAGAAGGTATCGAGAACTAGTTATTTTGTTACGCACAATCAATTCTCATATTGAGCATATTCGTTCGCTTCGCATTAATGCCTAGCTCAACGCACCACGAAATGCAACACAACAACACCCAAATCCTTCTGTAGGCTCACATGCATCTTGTGAAATCATCCAGCCAACGTTCCATCAGCCCGAGCATAATTCTCTAGAGAATGTTCCATTAGGGATAGACAACAATATTAAACTCAGCTAGCCAGGTTTATGCAGTGCAAAATTGTATATTTGCTTTTATCATATGTCAAATTGTACACTTGGAAAGTTAGAAGTAGTTATTTTGTGCAATTCTTTGAACTTATGAGCCCTTTAAGGAACTCTAAGGCTATTACTTTGTTGAAGGCCTACGGGCATTTTGAAATTTTGTACTTTTTGGTTGCTTTTTCCTTTGCACAACCACATTTATAATAAAATCCTCTAATTGTTTCTATAAAAAAAATAAATCCATGTGTGCCCCCACAAAAGACAAATTCATGCTCGATCTAATGGTGGGTGGTTTAGGCTCGCGCTCCATTGAAGGTAATTCTCAATAGCATCAAGTACTCAACTTCATCATAAAATTTCTTACAGGTGACCTAGTGAGTGGAATTGCCCCCTCTGCCACCAACTCTGTAATTAGAAGCATAGGTTCGGGAGTGTCAAGGATTCAAAGAAAAAGAAACAATTATATGTAATAAACATACTACTTATAGATAGTGTAGGGCTCAATGAAATCATAGATTTCAAAAAATCTTCACTATTTGATAGGTTCCCTAGTCATAGAATATGATCAACTTCCCTAAAAAAATAGACAAAGGAGAACTTTGGAGTGCTTCTGGGCTACATACCACGAAGTATGATTTTGGTGAGAGGCTAAATTGCTTGGTCATTTAGTACCTTAGAGGATGCAGACAAAATCCTTTAAAAATGATGAAAATGTGTGCCTTGGGCCCTATTCCTAAAAGAATGGCATTTGGAATTTGATGCACATTCAACACGGATCGAATACACTCATGTATAGATTAAAATGGTAGGATTACCATTAATGCTTTGATCCAATGATGTTTTCAAAGAGATTAGCAACACCTTGGGACTTTTCTTCGAAGCTTAAAACTCCTTTCAGGAAATTGGATATACAGGGTTGGCTAAGATAATTGTAGGCCTTGACCTAACCAAAATCCTAGTGGATTCCACCACTATAATAAAATGACTCGTGTTTTCACTAGGATCTAGACTATGAAGGAATACAATTTAAGTGTGAAAGGTGCCACAACTATGGCCACTTAGTCAAGGATTGTGCCCTTCACTTCTCCCAATAACAATGTGTATGTAAACCTTCTCTGATTGTCAAAGAACTCATTCCTACAATAGAAGAATCGACTTCTTCGGGTACATAATAGGTTTCCCCAGTAGGTGACCTTCTAGTTCATAATTCTCCAACTAAAAGGACAACAGTGGAACAACAAGTTTCTCCTCGTCCAAAAAGGGAGAACTCTTCTAAACTAGATAAGAATCCCTCGTCCCCCACTTCTCCTATAGATTCCACTGGTATACTTCAATTTGTCTATTGGGAAGCTATTATAGAGGATAAAACTGATTTTTTCATGAGGATTTCTTCTCCAACCTATCAGGCTTCTCAAATCCCCAATCTTCTTCATTAATGCCATTAAATGGGCTAGGAGGACCCCCTGACACCTCTTTGCAACACTCTGAGCTCATCCCCCTACCTTTGATAGACCCATCGGTTAAGGTCTCCATGGAAGACCCTACCTCCTTAGAGGACACAAAATATAATCTAAGACCTCGCCACAAGGATTCGAGAATCTGCGATGGATCTTCTAAAGGTTGCCTTGGACACCTAGAAGATGAAAACCATAAACCTAGACAAAGAGGCATGAAATATTACTTTTCCATAGCTCAAAAGTAGGCAAATTCGGAGATTGAGTGTGGAAGGAAGCGATCTCTTCGCGGGTCCCTTACAGCATCTGCCCCTAAGATGGGCTCAAAATGATCCTCCTCTCTCTGAACTACAAAGGGTTGGCCAATCTCTCCAAAAAATTGGCCCTTAGGAGGTTAGTTAACACTCATAATCCAGATGCCATACTCTTGCAAGAGATCACGATATACAGACAGACTATGATTCAATACCTTGATAGGATGTTTAAAGGATGGGAATTCAACTTTGTGTATGCCCTGGGCTGCTCAAGTGGGTTGGTTACGGGATGGAAGACAAGTGTTTTTTCTCTCTCAACTCATTGGCATTTGACTCTGGACTGGTTATCTTCGTTCCTTCTATCTACCAGGGGAAAGAGTTCATCTTCCTGAATATTTACGGGCCCTATGTAGACCAACAAAAGTATTAGGAATTCCTCTTTTCATACTAGTGGGTTTGGAAAGGGATAATAATAATGGGAGGAGATTTGAATTTTACACTTGGCTCCTCTAAGATTCGGGGGCCAACAACCCAACCAGTTGCTCTTTCAAGCTTCTTTATTAGAAGCTTGGAGCATCTTGGGCTACTAGACATTGAGCCAACCAAGCTTACCCCCACTTGGACTAGTCAAAGAATAAGGGAGGCTTAGATAGCCAAGTGACTTGACAGATTCCTAGTGTTAGAAGATGTTCTGGACGACTCACTCATAATCAGGGAATGGGTGTCAATAGGAGGGGACTCTAAGCACAACCTAATTCTATTGTAAGTGGCCCTTATTATGGGAAAACCCCCTAGTCCTTTCAAATTAAAACTAGAATGGCTCAAAATGAGGATTTCATCCAAATTCTCAAGAATGCATGGATCCTGCACAACAACTCACTTCAAGAATTTGCATCCATTCAATTCCAAGTGAACCTGCGAACAACTGAAACATTCAACATTAAATGGTCTAAAGACAAAAAGGAAAAAGATGAAAGGCTCCTTGGGGAGGTAGAGGATGCCATCACTTCTAGTCTCTCTTCATAAGGATTTGGATTTCTTTTAGATGCATCGAAGGAGGAATTTTGCCAGCTGGAAAATAAAAGATGGAAGTTATTGACAGACAAATAAAAGGAATGGCAATTAAAGAGTAAAGCGTTGTGGCTAGAAGCCAGGGATGAAAACACAAAATTCTTTCATCGATATGCAAATTGTAGGAAAAAATCCATCTCTGTTGGGAAAATTGGGTCCTAGGTTGAAAACTTGAGGGACATTGCTTAAGAGTGGGTCTCCCACTTCCAAACTCTTTTCAAAAAGGACAACAAAACCACAACTAATGTCATACTTAGAATTTCCAATTACTTTCCTAGATTCATTGATCATGAATATAATCAACAACTCATGGCAAAGGTACAAAACCATTCAAAACTTCTAGAAGGACAAGATCCCAAGCTCATGTAGGCTACCCATATAATTCTTTATCATCTATTATGAATTCATTGAAGTAGATTTACACAAGGTAGTGGAAGAATATCAACTTATGGGGGAAGTTTTGTCTTCCTTTAACACTACTTTTATTGCGCTTATACCAAAGACAAACAACCCCACAAGTTTTGAGAATTTTTAGCCTATTTCACTCAGTAAGAATATCTATAAGATCATCTCCAAAATCATCTCTAGAAGGATCAAAGAAACCCTCTCTAAGCATGTCTCTATGGAGTAGTTTGGCCTCCTTGAAGGGTGCCAAATACACGAGCCAATTGGTGTGTCACCCATGAAGGGATACACTCGGTAAACACAAAGAATATGAATGCCATAATAGCCTAAGTCGACTTGTTCATGGCATTCAACAAGGTCAGTTGGCTCTTCCTTCGACTCATTTTAATACACCTAGGCTTAAGTCTACAGTTTGTGGCCTGGGTTATGGCTTGCATCAGCTCTGCAACATTCCCAGTACTAATCAATGGACCGGCCTCACCATTTTTCAATTATAAAAAAAGAATCTATTGGGGGTTCCCTCTACCCCCCTAGCTATTCCTCCTAGTAGCAGAAGGATCAAGTAGAGCTCTCAAGGCAACTACAATAAATGACACTTTTAAAGGTATCCTAATTGGCAATCAATGCTATGTTTCACATTTAATTTTTGTCAATGACATCTTGATTTTCTGTGATGACTCAAAACACATGGTGGATAACCTCAAAGATATCATTGACCTATTCTGCATTGCCACGAGAATGGTTATAAACTCCTCCATTTCCTTGATAATAAGTTGGGGTCTCTCTGAGCATGAAAAGCTCTACCTTTCTCAAACTTTCCCCTTCTTAACCTCGGCCTTCAAGGCCGACCTCAAGTATTTGGGTTTCCACTTAAAAGCAAACATGTACATGAAGGGAGATTGACAATGGCTCATAGCCAAGCTTGCAAAAAGTTTAAACCCATGGTGCAATAGATGGTTATCTCGTGGTGGTCATCTTGTCCTCGTAAAATATGTCTTCAAGGCCATTCTGATCTATTGGATGTCACTAGCTTGGATCCCGAAAGGGATCTTGGACAAAATTCACCAACTCTTCCACATATTCATATGGGCAGGGAACCAAGAGAAGAAAGGAATGACATTGGTCTCTTGGAGAAACCTAGCCATCCCTAAAAATGAAGGAGGTTGTGGTCTCAAAAATCTTTTCCTTTTTTCCAATTCGTGGCAACAAAGAACGTTTGGAGACTCATATAGGGAAAGGGTTTATAGGCATAGGTAGTGAATGGCAAATATCTTTACCATCTCTCTATTGAGGATTGGATCCACACCCCAAATAAAAAAAACTCAATTCTCTTCCATCATCTAGAAAGCCACCATTGCGGCTTCCCCCTTAATTTGAAACCGATTAATCTAAAGATTAGAAAATGAGAGAAGATTCAACTGAGTCTCATCCCCTCCTCCTTGATCTTAGATCAAAAGATATTTTTTACTATTATTTCAACTTTTTTTGTCCTTGATAGTGGGTGAAGTGTCCACTCAAAATATTAGATGTTTCAAAATTTTATATACAGTTTATCTTTAAAAAACTCAAGTAACAATTTAAATTTTAGTTTAAAAAGTATAATTCTAACACTTCTTGAAATAAAAAGGACATTTCAATTTTTAATATTAAATTATTACAAATAAAATAATGTAAAGGTAAATTACTAACATTACAATTAATAAGTGAATATAATTAAAAAAATGTTTATTAACTATAAATTAATATAATGACCAACGATTATAAATTAATATTTAAACTATATATTAATTAGAATGGCCGTTGATTGAGCTGAAATGGAACAATTTCTTCATGGTCAAGTTTTGTAGTTAAAGGTCATATTCATACATGATCACATGCACAAATGGTTTAAGGACTCTCGAACTTTCTTTTTCGTTTATATTTAATGTTATAAGAATATAACGATATACTCCATACTACATGAAGAATACTATGATGCAATTCCAATGATAAATTATTGGACACGTGTCCCTTCGAGATGCTAGTGATTTTAAATCCTTGGAATATGTAATCATAAAAGTTGTTTTCGGTTGGAAAGAATGCCGTGTAACCGATGGGGTCCCCTCAAGATTAGTGAAAGTATTTAATTAAGATTTAAGTAGTATAAGTGATTTTCAAAACACAAATATAGTTTATATTCAAAATATCTTTTATAATTGAGGGGATATCTTTCTTATTGTAAATTTAACATTTTATAATTGAGGGGATATCTTTCTTATTGTAAATTTAACATAGTACAGACATACTACTTCAGAGATACTACTTCATAGCGAGTAGAAGTATTCAAGTGCACTGTATGAATTGGAAAACAAATTGAAAAAAATGTCAAATTTCAAGTTAGATTGAAATTTTAATTGGATGAAAATGCAAATAGGAAGGTAATAAACAATTTACTTGGCCTTTTATGTCTCGAGGAGAAATGGTTTCACTGTTGAGAGGAAATAAAAATTCGTGGTAATTTCCAAAATTTGGAAATGTGTGGAATCTACCAATGGAGCTATCCAAGTTGTTGTAGAGCCCCGTAAATAGGGCGGCTTTGAAAGGAGGGTGAGCACTAGTGCTTGTTTGAGAGTTTGGAAGCACGGGATGAACTATAACAATGCAAATTAGTTTGGTTAATTTTTTTATTTACCCTACTGCGGTGCGCCTGATGACATCGATGCACACCAGTGCGTAAGGTTCAACGACACTGGTATGCTTTTGTCGGTGCTTGTTATTTTTATTATAACATATGATGAAGCTTTTGAACATTGAAACATCGATGCTTTATTGTTTATGGGTGCACCAGTGTGTATTTACCTTAAAGACACACCGATAAAAAAAATCTCCTAAAAATCCTCTAGTCGCCCGCCTCCGCTATAAACAAAGAAGGGATAGATTTTTTGGGGAGGTTCCGTAAAAGCCTCTGTAAGAAGGTGTTCTCCTTATAGTGATAGATAGCCAAATGACCTGACAAATTCCTAGTTTCATACGATGTTCTGGATGACTAGCTCATAATTAGACAATAGGTGTCAACAGGAGGGGACTCTGGCCACAACCTGATTCTATTGGAAGTAGCCCCTATTATGGGAAAACACCCTAGTCCTTCCAAATTAAAACTAAAATGGTTCAAAACGAGGATTTCATCCAAATTCTCAAGAATGCATGGGTCCCACATAACAACTCACTTCAGGAATTTGTAGCCATTCAATTCCAAGTGAACCTCTAAACCTATGAACAATTGGCTATTAAACGGTTTAAAGATAAAAAGGAAAAAGATGAAAGGCTCCTCATGGAGGTAGAGGATGCCATCACTTATAGTCTCTCTTCATAAGGATTTGGATTTCTTTTAGATGCACTAAAAGAGGAACTCTGCCATCTGGAAAATAAAAGATGGAAGCTATTGATAGACAAAGAAAATGAATGACACTTAAAAAGTAGAGTGTTATGGGTAGAAGCTAGGGATGAAAACACAAAATTCTTTCATTTATGTGCAAATTGTAGGAAAAAATTCATCTATGTTAGGAAAATAGACAGAGGAAATGGTTCCTAGGCTGAAAACTTCAAAGACATTGCTTAAGAGTGGGTCTCTCACTTCCAATCTTTTCAAAAAGGACAACAAAGCCACAATTGATGTCAAACTTAGAATTTTCAATTACTTTCCCAAATTTATTGCTTATGAAGATAATCAATAACTCATGGGAAAGGTAGGGAAAGAGGATTTTCTTAGAACCATTCAAAACTTCTAGAAGGATAAGAGCCGAAGCCTAGATGGGCTACCCATAAAATTCTTTATCATATGTTATGAATTCATTGAAGTAGATTTACACAAGGTAGTGGAAGAATCTTAGTTTATGGGGAAAGTCTTGGCTTCCTTTAACGCTACTTTTATTGTGCTTATACCAGAGACAAACAACCCCACAAGTTTTAAGAACTTTTAACATATTTCACTTTGTAACAATATCTATAAGATCATCTCCAAAATTATCTCTAGAAGGATCAAAGAAACCCTCTCTAAGTAGGTCTCTCTACAATAGTTTGGCTTCCTTGAAGGGTGCCAAATACACGAGCCAATTGGTGTCACCCATGAAGGGCTACACTCGATAAACACAAAGAATATGAAGGCCATGATAGCCTAATTTGACTTGTCCAAGGCATTCAACAAGGTAAGGTGGCTCTTCCTCTGACTTATTTTAATACACCCATGCTTTAGTCTACACTTTGTGGCCTGGGTTATGGCTTGCATCAACTCTATGACATTCACAATACTAATCAATGAATCAACCTCACCAATTTTCAATTCTAAAAATGGCATTTGCTAGGGGTTCCCTTTATCCCCCTTGTTATTCCTCCTAGTAGCACAAGGATCAAGCATAGCTCTCAAGGTGGCTACAACAAATGACACTTTCAAAGGTATCCTAATTGGAAATCAATGCTATGTTTCACATTTACTTTTTGTCAATGACGTCTTAATTTTATGTCATGTCTCAAAATGCATGGTGGATAAGCTAAAATAAATCATTGACCTATTATGCATTGCCACGAGAATGGTTATAAACTCCTTTGATTCCTTGATAATAAGTTGGGGTCTCTCTGAGCATGAAAAGCTCTACCTTTCCCAAACTTCCCCCTTCTTAACCTCGACCTTCGAGGTTAGACTTGAGTATTTGGGTTTCCACTTAAAAGAAAACTTATACATGAAGGGAGATTGGCAATGGCTCATAACCAAGATTGAAAAAAGATTAAACCCATGGTGCAATGGATGGTTGTCTCGTGGTGGTCGTATTGTCCCCATAAAATATGTCTTTGAGGCCATTCTGATCTATTGGATGTCTCTAGCTTGGATCCCGAAAAGGATCCTAAACAAAATTCACCAACTCTGCCACATATTCATATGGGCGGGGAACCAAGAGAAGAAAGGAATGACATTGGTCTCCTAGAGAAACTTGGCCATCCCTAAAAATGAAGGAGGTTGGGGTCTAAAAAATCTTTGCCTTTTTTCCAAAGCCCCGACAACCAAGAACGTTTGGAGACTGGTATAGGGAAAGGGTTTCTGGGCATAGGTAATGAAGGACAAATATCTTTACCATCTCTCTGTTGAAGATTGGATCTGCACCCCAAATAAGAAAACTCGGTTCTCTTCCATCATCTAGAAAGCCACCATTGCGGCTTCCTCCCTAATTTGAAACCGATTAATATGGAGGATTGGAAAATGAGAGAAGGTCCAGCTGAGTCTCGATCCCTCATCCTTGATCTTAAATCAAAAGGTATTTTTACTATTATTTCACCTTTATTTGTCTCCAATAATAGATGGAATATCCACTCGAAACATTGGACGTTTCAGAACTATATACATAATTTATCTCAAAAAAACTCAAACAACAATTTAAATTTAAATTTAAAAAATATAATTTTAACACACATTTTAAAATAAAAAGAACATTTCAAATTTTAATATTAAATTAATACACATAAAATAATGTAAAAATATTAAAAATAAAATAAAAAAATCTATTAATTATAATTTAATATTTCAACTATAAATATTAATTAGAAAGGCCAATGATTATAAATTAATATTTAAGCTATATATTAATTAGAATGGGCGTTGATTAAGGTGAAATGGAACAAATTCTTCATGGTTATGTTTGGTAGTTAAAGGTCATATTCATACATGATCACATGCACAAATGGTTTAAGGACTATCGGAACTTTATTTTTCGTCTATATTTAATGGAATAAGAATATAACGAATATACTCTACACCACATGAAGAATACTATGATGCAATTCCAATGATGAATTATTGGACACGTTTCACTTTGAGATGCCCGCGATTTTAAATCCTTAGAATATGTCATTATAAAAAAAAAAATCGGTTGGAAAGAATGCCGTGTAAGCGACGGGGTCCCCTCAAGATTCGTGAAAGTATTTAATTAAGATTTAAGTATTGATAAGTGGTTTCAAAACAGAAATACAGTTTATATTCAAAATATCTTTTATAATTGAGAAGGTATCTTTCTTAATTATTCTTAGATTTGTGGAAACAATTAAAAAGCTCTAAATTAAGAAGGAAGATCAATATTATCAACTACCTGATAAAATACAATCCTCAACCCTAAATTGATCATCAAAGAATATGCTAAAGCCCAGGAAGGTAGTGCATGCTTATTTATTTTAATTGAATGTTTATTGAAAGAAAGGTTGTAGTATATCTAGTAGCAATCATACAAAATGTGTTAATTGGGAATCTTTGCCAATTTTGTAGTTTTTTTTTATTTTGATTTTTCTTTCTTCCCTCGAGTAAGGGAGAGGAGGAGAGGACATAAATTTTTCTACAACGTTTTTTTTGGGTCAAATTCTTGATTACAAGAATAGATTTTTATAAATTGATTACAAAGAAAAGTACAAAGACAAAACATAGCTATTGCTTACTAGTTGTAGACTTTTCCTTCAGCAAAATATATTCTATAATTGTTTGATATCCTGAGAGGATAATCTTAAGTCATATGTTCCATATTGAATTTTCTTCTCCTTATGAGAGGAGGGGAGGGATTTTCGTGCAAGAGTTTTTCTTGTCAAATTCCCAAACACAAGAATATATTCTTATAAATCGATTACAAAGGAAAGTACATAAACATAACATAGCTATCGCTTGCTAGTTGTAGACCCTCCCTTGAGCAAACTATATTCCATAATTATTTGATATCCTGAGAGGATATTATTTTTTTGCCTCCCAAGTCATTTGTTCTCGATTGGATTTCATTTTCCTTGTGAGAGGATAAGAGAGATTTGGAGATTTCTTCAAGATATCGACAAAGGATTTAGAAGATTCAGAGTGTACCCTTGTTGTCGAGTCTAGTTATTTTTCCATATCCCTTTCTTCCTCCTCTATTTTCTCAACATCCTCTTCTTCCTCCTCCATTTCCTTTGCATCCTCTTCTTCCTCCTTTTGCTAGAGCATTAGTCTCGAGATCCTCGGGGGATGGATCTATGCTATTATTAGGGTGCATTAATTCAAAGTTAGATTAAATCGCTTCCTTTTCAAATTCTTTTTCCATGTCTTTTGGATTTTATGAACCCTTAAGATTCCTAAGAACTTGAAACCCTATTGGGGTGTTGTTGACTGAGGCAACCCCTTATGCCAAAAATTCTCGCGTCTACTTGAAACCATCTTGAACTTAGGTTCTTTTTTCGAATTTTACTTTAATGAAAGCCACTCTTCTTAGGTTTTTAAACAACTTTTAACAAAATGTCGATAAACATGACAAATATTGTACGTGAATGAAATCTATTCATAATTTAAAATAAGGTGATGGCTCCACCCATCAATATTGATTTGCAAAGTATATGAAAATCCTTTCTTCATATCCACCTTCACACATATTCTTTTCCTTTTCATTACTTCATCCATGAATTTGCTCAATTTATTTTCAATATCTCTAAAATTACAATTATCACGTTAACCAAGTTGATAACTATTACTAACCATATTTGTTTCCTTTTCCCTATCTATTCATGCATGTAGTAACTCTATATTCGTTTCCTTTTCCCTATCTATTCATGCATCTAGTAATTGTGATAATCCGGAAGAACGTTGTTGAGTCATAAGTTTATTGAAACAAAGTTCCAATAATTAATAAGAATTTTTACAAATATAAATATACTTTTAAAAATTTAGCGGTCATACTGTCATGCTTTGTATAAAGTCAATGAAAGTTGGAAAAGAGGATTTGGCATTTTGGAATGTGAGATCATGCTTGGCATAATGTTAGTGATAGAATATAGATGTTTCCATTTTAGAAATGTTTTAAAAATTGAAATTCCATTCTATCTGCATTATTTATGTTTTTTTATTATTATTGTCTTTTTAATGAATATAAGTTTGTCGTTCTAATTAAGACATGAAAAATGTTTGAGAACCCTTAAAAGATTTGGAGTTAATATTTTTTATTTATATATTTTAATTCAAATGGCGAGGTGTTTTTTTTTTTTTTTCAATATTTTAGTATTGTTTCAAAAATATTAAAAAATATTTCTATTTTTTTTAATATTTTAATATTGTTTTAAAAATATAAAAAAATAAAGATTGAAAATATGGTTTATTTTTATTTTTAATATTGTTTTAAAAATATTAAAAGAGAAGGTTTGAAAATATGGTTTACAAATGTAATGATTAGAAAAATTAAAATTTTGTATTTTTAAAGTTTTTTAATCGAAACAAGTAACGATTATATTAAAAGTGAAGTGTGGTTGATGCACTCAATTGTTCTTGGGCATGACTGTATTCTGGGATTGGAGGATACATCCATTTTATCCCCACAACTGATTACTCAACTCCATATAAAAAACTACTGGTACCTTTACCAAATCCGTGACATTACCAGAGCGGATTATCTACCTGATACATGGATTATTGGCGCAACACTTGGCCTCAATTTTAAGCTTACACGCGAATGGAATAAATTTTGTACCGCCTTATCTCAATTGGGTATACATCTCACAGATTAAGATGATCATCTTCAATGGTCAGAGGACAACATATCGGGTCTTCCCATTGTTCAAAACATATATGCAACAATCATTAATTCACAAGGGCACGCAGATGTCAGACGATGGCGAAAGCACATTTGGACCTGACACATTCCGCCCAAGATCAAACACTTTACCTGGCTGATGACTCCATATAAACTGAATACCTGGGATATCCTCCAAAAAAAGGGTCGGTCTGGACCAAATTTTTGCCATCTCTGCCTCTCTGATTCTGAAATGACAGATCACATTTTTATTAAGTGCATATTTACAAGACAAGTATGGGAGAAAATCACTTTGGCTCTAAATTTACAATCCATTTGGGATGGGAATGAGCTCTTGGACTTTTTTGACTCTTGGGCCCAAAGGGAACACAAGCTTTTACATCTCCCATCACTAATTTGCTGGACTATTTGGCTGGAAAGGAATAAAACTATATTTGAAAATGGGACCCCTTCCATAAGTGCTGCAACATATAAAATACTTGGAAGGAAGCACACACTAAAAAGCCAAGACTTCAACACATAAAGAAGGGCCCTGATTTAGATGACACTCCTACAGGTTGGTTCAATGGAACAACGCTTTCAAATGGCTCTCAAAGTGGAGCTGGTGGATTAATCAAAACCACGCAAAACACTTATTATAAATGGACTTTCAACTGTGGCCCGGGCACCAATACTAGGGCATAACTTTTGGGTGCCTAGGCCACTCTATACTTGGCCTCTAGACTACACATCGAAGCCCTCCGGGTTCTCAGGGATTCCAGAATTGTCATTGAATGGCTGAGCAACAAGTACGATCTACAAGCAATCTCCCTCTTGGCTTGGAAGGACAGAATCCGACGTCTACAACGCACTTTCAAAAAACCCAGCTTCAATCACATTTATCGTGAGCATAACAAATCGACTGATCAACTTTCAAAGACTGCGCTCCAAAAAAAAGAGGGTATCCTATCCTACAACCTCTGGATTGATGGACATGAGGGCCCTTCCCTCTTTTTAACTCTTTTATAAGATAATTTTTTTCACCTCCTTCCTCATAGGACTTTCTCGATATGAAAGTTGGAGATTTCATTATCGCATGGTTTTCAGAATTTCCTCATATACTTCTGAATTTTTTGTTTCGATAGCTCACTCTTCAGTGATCTAACAACTTACACTTTCTGTCACATTTTCCATATAAACTTTCTCCCTTTGTAGATCAATAGACCACTATAGGCGAAAGTTTTGCTATCTTCATTTCAACAGATTATTTCGCATTTTGCGAATGTAACCTTCAGTTAAGAAAACAAATTATATAATATATAATTGTGAAATTTTCCCATTGGAAAAAAGATAATGAATTAATACAATCAAAATATGTAACTTTGAAGTTATGAAGTTAAAAAAACAAAATGTGTAGGAGGTTTGTTTATGGCTCTACGTGCTTTTACAATTTACCTCAAAAAATAAATGTCCCTAGTACTATAAATTTTAATAAACTGCCCTAATATAAACTTAAATCTGCAAAGCATGAAACTAGATAAAAGCACAGGAAAACATTAATCAGAAACTTTTCATTGGCTTTGAGTTTGCTCCTTTTCAACAACTTCATCAATTTTCATATGCTTGATGACATGGTGGACTGTATCTTCTTCAATTGTCACGTCTCTTGGAGATGTAATTGATGTGTTGGGACTTCTAGTAGAATTAGGAATAATATGAACAAACATATTGTGTTCATATACCAACCTTTCGATATGAGAATTCTAGATATCCATCCTCAACTCCAAATCATAGATTTTAGACTTCACTTCCTCCATCTAGTTCTAAACATTGACTACCAATTGGGATATTGTTCACTACAACCCCTCTACCTAGCAAGCTTGGCTTTGAATTAACCTATGAAATTTAGCAATGTCACAAAGCATTACCCCCACTGCAATGATTCCTACTCTCCGTCGAAGGTAAAGACGATAGGCCAACAAACTGGTGCACCCAAACTTCGATCTTCCTTCTCGAAAGAAGCCATGGACAAACAACTCCTAACCTCAAACCATTCCACCTCCATAGGGCCACTATAGATTTGGTCTCCAATGCCACCAAGGGAGAGTGAACACACCTCTCCAAATGCCCTGAACTTGCGAAAAATATTGCTATGAGGTAAATTGAAACCACAATTGAATCCTTTATCCCAATGTCGATGAACAAGCTCAATCCTCCAACCATTAAAGTCCCAAGTATGTAGAGAGATGGCATGAGTTAGGGGGGGAATGGAGTGAGTTAAACGCCTTTGCATGGTGATGCAATTCAAATGCCACTTGTCCATTGATTTGACGAAGTTATTTGTACTATAACTGACTAGGGAAATTGTCACGAGAGATAATTCAAAAGGATATCCCCCCATTTTGGATTATTTGACCTTGGTTAAAAAGAACACCTTTATTTGCCAAGTCATCCACTTTAGAGCTACCAAGGACATGGAAAAAAGTCATTTGATCAAAATGGTCCATTATGCTTTGAATTATGTCTATCAATCTAGAGAAGTTGGAAGATTTTGTTGTTCATGACTTTCTTATTTACCAAATTATCACCATGAAATCTCCAACGACGACAAGTTTTTCGACTTGTCTTGCAGCAACAACATGAGACCTTGAAAATAGGGATAGGGCTTCAACCTAGTTGTTGGATGTCTCTCCCAATCCCTAAGCGTAAGTTAATTCTTGTTGTCCTTCGTGGTTATAAACAACCCCGCACTATTTTTAAGAGAATTAATATTATTTATGTTGATTGTCATTTTTTTCAATATTTTATAATAATAAGGATATTTGGAGGTTGGGTGTATTGAGAGGTGACTACATGCATGTACATACTTTGGATTCAAATCCACTTGACAATGTTCTCAAGATAAATACTATTAACTAGGGTATGTTCCTACCAATTTTATTAAAGTATTTATACATTACTTTTTTTCCCCGGTTACAAAGCTCATGGAAACCCATGAGTACTTCCCCTCATTTCAAAGTAAACCCTAGAATCTTCAGGGCACAAGGTTGATTAACAAC
>ML783529.1:1172952-1189573 GCA_009831015.1 Picea engelmannii | reverse complement strand
TGGGATTGGAGGATACATCCATTTTATCCCCACAACTGATTACTCAACTCCATATAAAAAACTACTGGTACCTTTACCAAATCCGTGACATTACCAGAGCGGATTATCTACCTGATACATGGATTATTGGCGCAACACTTGGCCTCAATTTTAAGCTTACACGCGAATGGAATAAATTTTGTACCGCCTTATCTCAATTGGGTATACATCTCACAGATTAAGATGATCATCTTCAATGGTCAGAGGACAACATATCGGGTCTTCCCATTGTTCAAAACATATATGCAACAATCATTAATTCACAAGGGCACGCAGATGTCAGACGATGGCGAAAGCACATTTGGACCTGACACATTCCGCCCAAGATCAAACACTTTACCTGGCTGATGACTCCATATAAACTGAATACCTGGGATATCCTCCAAAAAAAGGGTCGGTCTGGACCAAATTTTTGCCATCTCTGCCTCTCTGATTCTGAAATGACAGATCACATTTTTATTAAGTGCATATTTACAAGACAAGTATGGGAGAAAATCACTTTGGCTCTAAATTTACAATCCATTTGGGATGGGAATGAGCTCTTGGACTTTTTTGACTCTTGGGCCCAAAGGGAACACAAGCTTTTACATCTCCCATCACTAATTTGCTGGACTATTTGGCTGGAAAGGAATAAAACTATATTTGAAAATGGGACCCCTTCCATAAGTGCTGCAACATATAAAATACTTGGAAGGAAGCACACACTAAAAAGCCAAGACTTCAACACATAAAGAAGGGCCCTGATTTAGATGACACTCCTACAGGTTGGTTCAATGGAACAACGCTTTCAAATGGCTCTCAAAGTGGAGCTGGTGGATTAATCAAAACCACGCAAAACACTTATTATAAATGGACTTTCAACTGTGGCCCGGGCACCAATACTAGGGCATAACTTTTGGGTGCCTAGGCCACTCTATACTTGGCCTCTAGACTACACATCGAAGCCCTCCGGGTTCTCAGGGATTCCAGAATTGTCATTGAATGGCTGAGCAACAAGTACGATCTACAAGCAATCTCCCTCTTGGCTTGGAAGGACAGAATCCGACGTCTACAACGCACTTTCAAAAAACCCAGCTTCAATCACATTTATCGTGAGCATAACAAATCGACTGATCAACTTTCAAAGACTGCGCTCCAAAAAAAAGAGGGTATCCTATCCTACAACCTCTGGATTGATGGACATGAGGGCCCTTCCCTCTTTTTAACTCTTTTATAAGATAATTTTTTTCACCTCCTTCCTCATAGGACTTTCTCGATATGAAAGTTGGAGATTTCATTATCGCATGGTTTTCAGAATTTCCTCATATACTTCTGAATTTTTTGTTTCGATAGCTCACTCTTCAGTGATCTAACAACTTACACTTTCTGTCACATTTTCCATATAAACTTTCTCCCTTTGTAGATCAATAGACCACTATAGGCGAAAGTTTTGCTATCTTCATTTCAACAGATTATTTCGCATTTTGCGAATGTAACCTTCAGTTAAGAAAACAAATTATATAATATATAATTGTGAAATTTTCCCATTGGAAAAAAGATAATGAATTAATACAATCAAAATATGTAACTTTGAAGTTATGAAGTTAAAAAAACAAAATGTGTAGGAGGTTTGTTTATGGCTCTACGTGCTTTTACAATTTACCTCAAAAAATAAATGTCCCTAGTACTATAAATTTTAATAAACTGCCCTAATATAAACTTAAATCTGCAAAGCATGAAACTAGATAAAAGCACAGGAAAACATTAATCAGAAACTTTTCATTGGCTTTGAGTTTGCTCCTTTTCAACAACTTCATCAATTTTCATATGCTTGATGACATGGTGGACTGTATCTTCTTCAATTGTCACGTCTCTTGGAGATGTAATTGATGTGTTGGGACTTCTAGTAGAATTAGGAATAATATGAACAAACATATTGTGTTCATATACCAACCTTTCGATATGAGAATTCTAGATATCCATCCTCAACTCCAAATCATAGATTTTAGACTTCACTTCCTCCATCTAGTTCTAAACATTGACTACCAATTGGGATATTGTTCACTACAACCCCTCTACCTAGCAAGCTTGGCTTTGAATTAACCTATGAAATTTAGCAATGTCACAAAGCATTACCCCCACTGCAATGATTCCTACTCTCCGTCGAAGGTAAAGACGATAGGCCAACAAACTGGTGCACCCAAACTTCGATCTTCCTTCTCGAAAGAAGCCATGGACAAACAACTCCTAACCTCAAACCATTCCACCTCCATAGGGCCACTATAGATTTGGTCTCCAATGCCACCAAGGGAGAGTGAACACACCTCTCCAAATGCCCTGAACTTGCGAAAAATATTGCTATGAGGTAAATTGAAACCACAATTGAATCCTTTATCCCAATGTCGATGAACAAGCTCAATCCTCCAACCATTAAAGTCCCAAGTATGTAGAGAGATGGCATGAGTTAGGGGGGGAATGGAGTGAGTTAAACGCCTTTGCATGGTGATGCAATTCAAATGCCACTTGTCCATTGATTTGACGAAGTTATTTGTACTATAACTGACTAGGGAAATTGTCACGAGAGATAATTCAAAAGGATATCCCCCCATTTTGGATTATTTGACCTTGGTTAAAAAGAACACCTTTATTTGCCAAGTCATCCACTTTAGAGCTACCAAGGACATGGAAAAAAGTCATTTGATCAAAATGGTCCATTATGCTTTGAATTATGTCTATCAATCTAGAGAAGTTGGAAGATTTTGTTGTTCATGACTTTCTTATTTACCAAATTATCACCATGAAATCTCCAACGACGACAAGTTTTTCGACTTGTCTTGCAGCAACAACATGAGACCTTGAAAATAGGGATAGGGCTTCAACCTAGTTGTTGGATGTCTCTCCCAATCCCTAAGCGTAAGTTAATTCTTGTTGTCCTTCGTGGTTATAAACAACCCCGCACTATTTTTAAGAGAATTAATATTATTTATGTTGATTGTCATTTTTTTCAATATTTTATAATAATAAGGATATTTGGAGGTTGGGTGTATTGAGAGGTGACTACATGCATGTACATACTTTGGATTCAAATCCACTTGACAATGTTCTCAAGATAAATACTATTAACTAGGGTATGTTCCTACCAATTTTATTAAAGTATTTATACATTACTTTTTTTCCCCGGTTACAAAGCTCATGGAAACCCATGAGTACTTCCCCTCATTTCAAAGTAAACCCTAGAATCTTCAGGGCACAAGGTTGATTAACAACAAGACTTGAAGCCATTACAATTATATGCTCGTGAAGAGCTCAACATATCACTTGTAAAAATTGAATGTGAGTGTGAAGGATAATAATTCTTCTTCCTACTCAAACTAAACCTAATTAACATGTATAAAACACTTTCTAATAAAGATTAAACTAATTACATAAAGAAATGATAATTTTGTATATACATATCATAAAACATAAAAACAACACTTTAGACTTCCAAATATCATAAAACATAAAAACAACACTTAATATAACCCTTGGAAGTGGGGTACTATGAACCTATTATAATCCACTTGGACCTAGAAGTGAGTAAAAAATTACTTTGACATCATAAAAATTATAACAAAATAAATTTAGTTCAAATGTTTTACAAATTAATTTTTTAGAAGGAAATATAATTTTTTAAATTATATATAATTAAAAGAAATAAAATCTTTAAAAATAAAAATTAAACTTGTAATTAAAAAAACTAAAAATTAAGGAGTAAACAAAAAAATAAGTTATAATACAAAGCACATATTAAGAACCCTAATCCACCCGCTATTTTTCTTTGTTCCCAGTCCACCCGCCAATTTCTCTTTCAACCACAATCACCCTGAATTATTATTATTTTTATTATTTGAAGTCCTAGTAAATAAGAAATTCTTCCGAAGATTACGCATCACAGAGAAAATCCCAAGTGAGCTGTTACAGAAAAGGTTGGTTACTTAGACGGAGTGTGTGGGTGTGGGGTTCAATATAAATACAAGTGAAGGCCAGACATTTTGAGCATGGGAGGGTGGCATCGGCTGAGATTACGGACGTTGCCGAGATCCAATATTTTCACAGTTTCTTCTGCTGTCCGTCTTCCATATCCTACCTTTTTTATTACAAATCAGGTAAATATACAATTATTCTTGTTTTCCTTATGTTTCTGGTCATGTACAATGGAGATTCTAGCATAGATAGATCTAAACTGCAATTTGAAAGCTGCCCACTTGGTGTTATTTGGTACATTAGCTGAAATTCATGTTCTAATCCATGGATCTGGCGTGATGTGTGGAGTCTGGGTTGTCCACGTTCTAGATTTGAATTCCGAGACACCCAGCTCTGGCCGACTGGTATACTAAGATGGGTTTCTCTGATTGTGTTATCTGTAGTTTATTTCTCTTGTTTTTTGGGACAAATTACTGAAATATATATTTGGGACCTTGGCCTGAAGAGGACATTATTTAGCTTCTGTTTCTGTTGTGAAGTCAAGTATACCAATTTGGCTAGGTATTGAATTGGGTTGGTTTTATTTTGCCTGATTTGCAAAACCCAACTCCACTCCTCCTTTCCTTTTTTATTCTGGAAACGTAGTGTTTGATCCTGTGGCAAAGTGCCATCTGTTCTTTTTAAATGTTGTGATAAGAGGTTGGATATGCACCATTTACTGCTTCAATTCATACATTGATGTTTTATTTGATTTCATTGATTGAGGTGTCATATGATTTCATTGAGAGATTTAATCGTACCTTCACAATTATTCTTAGCCTTCATGTTGTTTGTGGGCGATGGGAGCTAATTGCTTTGGATGGTAGTTGTCCTATGCACGGCCGTAGTCTGGATCCATATCCATGTGGGAGGTTTCCAGTTTTGAGAACACAACACTGTTTTTATCAGGGTAGGTAGGGATAACTCTATGGATTCAGGTCAATAGCTTCTATGCTTATATGTGTCTTCTTCTGAGCTATATGTCAGATACGGAGTAACATTTTGCCTCCATGGTATTTGCATTCTGTAGATCAACCGCTGGGAAGTTGTATTGTATATCTTTTACCCTATATTTAGGTGTTGTTGATGTTTTCAGTCGAAATGAAGAAAATCCCTGGCTATTATCCTGAGCTAACCTCATGTAGAAGCCCGGTCCCTCATTTGGTTTCCTCTTATTCCTTGAGATCTTAGAATTGAAAGACTTTCTTCTGTTTGATTTAGAAACAGCATACATTTCAATAGTTATTAATTGAACGACTTTTGAATGTCACAGTTGATGTTTTCACTCATATGCCTGGCTGTTGTCTTAAGCTAACTCAATGTACAATCCCTGCCTCACAATGGGGTTCCTCTCATTCATTGAGATCATAGAATTCGACTTGATTTTGTGCATGAGGATTTGTGTCCTGGGATGCGGACGATTTTCAAACTTCTAGGTTTCTTGTTACAGGATTTGCACTGGTTTTGAAACGCGCTGAAAAATCACTTGCAGGCAAAAAAGGCAGCCATACTTGAAATCTTTGGCAGCCATATTCTGCCAGGTGAAGACAGCAATCCTGCATACAGAAGCCAGGTTGTCTCTTCAAGCCCTTGTAATTTAAATTGTTTGAATATTGGGGGGCAGATGTTATTAACCCCTTTTATCTTGATTCTGGCAAATATTTGGATTTGAAACTGCACCCTCTAGATGGAGCTGAGAAATATATGTGTTTTCATTTACATGCTGAAGATATTTCTTTTCAATCTTGTTAAACGTCAGTGATATTACTATTTTAAACTGTAACTGGTGCAATGATAAAAAGTTAAAACAGTGCTTTGGAAATACTTGTTTTCAATTTTGTCAAGCAATCCACTTTGTGGGTAAAATTGCCCATCAGATCTAGTTTATTCGAACTTGAGAATGCTTTTTATGTCTCTTAGAAAATATACTGTATACTCCACTTATATTTGAGATTGCTTGTTAATGTTTAGTTATCATGTTAATATATCTAGCCGCCAGAATACGTTTTCAAAGCTTATTCACCTTCTTCCTAGCTGTGGAATAAGACAGAAGAACATGCTGGCATCCTATCATTTTGGATTATTAACGGCAAACAGCGACATCTTGCAACTCATAGCTTGCAAAATTCCCTTGATTGCTGTTTGTATTATTGTGAATGGATGTTGTTGGCATCCCTGTTGATGTTCTTCATTTTGTGACTCCCAATATGATATTCATAGCATAGTTGATTGAATTAAATACACTGAATCAGATGTGTTTGCTTTACTAGTGTCAAGAGTGCCACTACTTATGTACGCTAAACTTTTAGTTTTCAAAAAAATTGGGCCAACTTTCTGGAACTACAATTGGTGCCTTCTTTGATCTCTGACTACTTTTGCACATTTGTCTTTTTGCAGGTACAATTTTGGATACATTCTAGGTCAAACTTAATGGCCACAGAGATGGCAGAAGCTACTACAGCTGCAGTATTGGAGAAGGTATTATGTCAGGATAATGATTCTCTTCATTTTATTTCTCTCTTTTCTCATTGTAGTTCTCCATATATTCTGCTTGATCCAAATTGGATCCCCAATTTGTCAAGGATATGCCAAAGATCTGTCTCCGATTAGGATAATGGTGGACATGTCCAGAACCTATTTCAGATACATCTTATATCTGCTTGGGATGGCATCTCATGATTGATACAAAGAAATCCCAAAACATAAAAAAGTAAATGCTAACTAAAACAAATGAACAAAAGACTTTAGGAGGCCATTTTTCACCATATGAGAGAGTGGCAAAAGCATTTTTCAGCATACTGTGCCTTTTTCCTAGAGTGACCTACAGTGGGAGAAGGATTTTCAAGGATATTTGAGTGTTGTTTTGAGAGGAGTGATGTTTGACTACAATGTTTTAGGAATATTTTAACGAGCAAGGATATGAGGATGTTTTCTACACTTCATAGAATTTGTTTTGTATATACTTTTCATATGTTTTCTAGATATGCCAAATCTAGACATTGTGTCATGTTTTCTGATAAGTCGATCCATCCTGATATCTGTATCTGTGTCATGGTAAATTGGAATTGGTAAGTATTGTAGTGATCACTTTATCAATAATGCTATTTACCGAGCTAAAATATCAATCTAGGGAATAATGCTTCTGAAATAAGTGCCAGGTTTTGTTGGCCTAGAAACAATTTTTTATTTTCAAAGTTGAAGAAAAAGAAAGGACTCAGCAGTTTTGAAGCTGACCAAGCATTGACTATGTTTCTGAGTGCAGAAGGATAATGGAGTTATGCCTGAGGAGAAAAAGCTCCATGTTATTTTTGTTTTGGGTAAGCATTGTATTGTCTAAATTCTTTCCTCAGTGCTGGTGCATTTAATTTTGTTTTTGATGTTTGTTATTGATTCGCTAATCGTGATACAATAATTCAGTTACAGCTCAGTCTTTCTGGCAACTTCAGTATTTGGAGATTTTATTTTTTGTTTCGTTAATTTGGCTTTTAGGAATATGTTGCTGATGTGTCAAAGGACATGTTACTTGTAACTCTCTACCAATTGAAGACTTGTTCATGACTATAACTACTCCCCACTACATAGATATCAGTGTTCTATGAGTGTGATAGTACAACCTGAGATTACATGATATCGAAAGCAATGAATGGCAGTTGTTGGGTTCTTTTTTAAAAGCCAATCTGCATCTACATCAAGAATTACATAAACAAGGAGGCTCCAACTTGAAGAATATCTGTATCTTTCCAAAAAGGGCTATTCTGGCTGAAAGCTGGATAGGCAAGACTGATTTGGATGTAGAAACTTCTGCTGGATTGAACGATGTAATGGGGGTTGGCGTGGCAATCCCCACATGTGTGAGTAATGGGGCAGACACAACGAGCCCCACATGTGAGTAAAGGGGGTGACGTGCCCTCTACTCTGTACCATGGAGGTCAATAGGGTAGGTCAACTTGCGAGAGGCATAACTTCCACATATAGACTCTTATTGAGGTGATTTTTGCACTGTTGGAAAGCTTCAGTGCGTAGAATAGCTTTGAGGGGCTGTGATCTATGCTGGAGAAATTTTGATTTCAAAAATTGTTGTTTATGCCTCGAATGGGTTTTGGAAGGTTCTAGACCCTAAATCACCAAACTGGGACCTGCCCCTCACCCAGAAAGTACCAAGATGGATGACAAATTATACAATGATTCATTCTGGATCACTTGTTGAATTATCCAACTTGTCCCCAAATTAAATTCCATTGCCAATGAAATGGAGCAACAAGGAGAAGGCCATATTCTGTTGTAAGACACCATTTTAATTGAAAGATTCCATTCCTTCTTTGAAGGGGATTTTAATGCTAACCAATAAGTGGACAAGCTGATTTGAATCTTTTGGACTTACTCTATTGTCGGCTTCCTTGACATCCTTCCAGATCCTTTCCCTAGGCTTCTCTTCTCCCTACTCTATCCCGTAGGCACAAACTTTTCTGCTCCAAGCCTTTTGGAGAGCTTCTTTAAGCAGTGCCCAACCAACCTGCTCTGAAAGAGGTGCATTTCTAATCCAGGTTTCATCCCAAAGATCTGCGATTGAACCATCTCTAATTTCCCAAAATCATTGTTGTTTGACCATCTCTACTTTTGCTCAGATAAAAGACCAAATTGTGGACTCTTTTACTGTGTTTGTATTTGTGAAAATGCACTCGGGCTCCATGATATCCAGATATATAATTCTCCAAACTAATATATACCTCCAAAAGTAGAGCTTGCCTCACTGTCTTATCTAAGTCAAGTTGCCACCCTGGGACTTGGGTAGGCAAAATTTTTTCTAGGACAACAAAGGAATTTTCTTGTCTTCTTCTGTGCCTTCCAAAGAAGATTCCGTCGAATTAACTTTAGTGAGTTTTGGATACTTGCAGGGGCTTTTAGGATTGAGAAGGGACAACTAGTCGTAGCCTTAGAAGAGGTTCTATGTTATATCCCATAAATTGGAAGTTATTTGTTGTTTACTATACTAACATTGAAGAAATATATCTCAGATTTTTGAGCATTAATCTCTTGCTTGGATGCGCTTTTATAGTATAAGTTGATTGACTTTGTTCCATAGGCTTCACGATGGAGAGGTTTGTTGGCCAACATTGTATCATCTTCATTTTGTGATGGGAGATTGGTGGAGAATATGTGGACACTTTCAAACTGTAAAACTCCCCTCTGTTTTTAGTATCCTCTAATGCTATGCCTTAATCCTTCACCTCAATGATGAAGAGAAAGGGAAAAGGGTCCTTTTGACGAAGGATTGAGAATGCTTCCAGATGAATCATCCGAGATCATTAATCCTGGAAACCTATGTTCACTTGGAGTTAGGATAGCATTTGTGGTTTTTGTTTGGAGGGGTGTGAACCTTTATTGATGTAAGGCCATGATGGTTCTATTGCCTTTGACTCCACCCTTGTTGGGGTGAAATCAACCATTTTTTGAGATCTGAACCTTGGCGGGGCTAAGATAATACCTCGCTTTCACAAACCTGGTTAACCTATCGTGGTGGGTCTCCTTGATGAAGACCAGCTTGGGATTTAAAGAAGATAGCTAGAGAATCATTGATCTTAATAGAAAGTCTATCAGGAGTAACAAACTTTCATCAAAAGTCTCTAGTCCATTGAGAAAGGCACCCTTTTTTTGAGGAACGTCTAGTGAACCCTATTATAGACTTTGGCCATATTCATTCTAATTAGCATGCCTTCCCTTTTCTTGGAAACCAATGTGTGAATAACCTCTTTGCCATCTGAAATGTGCTTACCTTTAACAAGTCCCCACTAGGTTAGGTAGAATGTGTTTCATTTGATTGCTATCACCTTAGAAATGACCTTATAGACCATTTTGCAGAAGGAGGTTCCCCTAAAGGCATCCAAGGAGTTAGCATTTTCTTTCTTTGGAATATGAGGTTAAAGGTTGTTGTTAAGATCTTTGAAGACCATCTTAGAACTTCTTGATTCTCCCACCACTTCTATCAGATCCTCCTTGATGATTTCCCAGTATTCATAGAAGAAATTACTCAGGAAGCCATTTGATCTAGAAACTTTGTTCTTGTTCATCGATAAAAGAGCTAATTGAACTTCATCTGAAACTTATTCCATAAGCATGTTGTTGTCCTCCTCTCTAACCAATGAGGGAATATGAGACAGAAGTGCATCTTGGTTTTTGTCATGATCAATCTCTCAGTGAGAGATTATTGTTTTTTTGTAAGTAAGAAATTTGTATTACCTTCTAAAGAACAATAAGTTTACATACATAGATTTTTGGAGCTTGGGTTGCTAGTGATTGAAACCAACCTAATTCCCAACACAGTCCAAAGTATAAACATCCCCATGGGGGCCTAGAAAAAATTACAAAAGATCAATAACAGTTCTAGACAAGTAGCAAACTATAGACCTAAAAAATGCAATAAAACTAAAGACTGAAATTGCAAGATTGTGGAGAAAAACCATGGCTAGCTGAGAATTTGTGCTTACCTTTAGGAGGGCTGTCCTTGTGGCACGACTGCAAGGGAACGAGCATATCCGAGAAGACCGCAGCCTGGGTAGTCATATCCTGGCTAGGCCGAAGTGGCTCGAGGTGAGAGCATATTGCCAACAAAAGAGTAAGCTTGTTATCTAATTACTCCACTTTGAATTTTAAATCGACGACCTCCCCTCTAACCTTGAAAATAAGCTTCACATGATCCTTTGCCAGTCAACATTCCATGGTCTTTGCGTAGGAATGTACATTCAAAGGTTGTTTCTTCATGGGTTGAGAGGGACGGTAGTCTTCCTCCAAGAGCAAAACCCTGCTAGTAACTCCACACTAAGCATCGACACCTCCTATAGGCATAACTTCTTCATCCAACCATTCCACCCTACATCCATAGACCAAAACATCTTTCGAACCAGGTTGCGCTGATAACCCTATCGAATTGGAACCTAGTTCTTTGCACAACCCAACACTCCGAGTTGGCAAGGCCAAGGTTGCCTTTTCAATTTCACCACCAGATGGGGGTGAACCTCCTTGCTACGCTCTATTCCACTAGTGAAACCCCCACCCCCGTCGAACACAACCTCGTTCTCTATCTCGCGACATAATGATCGGATTGCTACCAGTGCCACTGGTCAGAGTGGCCTTCGAGATTATCACCAACCTCCAATGGAACTGAAATACAAAGAGCTGAAGGGGAATACTAGCATTGAAAGATTTCTCACTAGAGAGTACCCTCATCATTTCAAAGCCACCTAACCTCATTTGCGCATCAAGCAAAATGCATGTTCGATGGAACTTGCAATAAGTTCGCTGCTCTTTGGTAGTACCCCCATACAACTTCATAGCTCTATTTGCACGATCAAATCACTTGATCAACTTAATGCACTAGCCGGGATTGTGATGGGTAAGGTCGTCCACGCGCCCACCTAGAACCATGAGCTGCCGAGTGGCAAGACGACCACTCCCCAAATGTACCTGTATTAAATCCGCCATAACACGCCATTTGGGGATTCTTTAATTGAAGGACATAGGGGTGGGCTTTGATCCACTTATGTGTGCATGGGTCACAATATCATTAAAAATAATATTTTTGGGTGCAACCACATGCTCGACCACTACCTCAAGGTGTCCCCATGGCTCCAGGTTAAGCAGCCCTCATTGGAATTGAACCTTGCCCAATGGTGAAAAACTCTTCGCTTTCCACGATTGGATCCAACCCCTTTGGGCCTCAATGAGGGATTATGAGACATGAGTGCATCTTGCTTTTAACTTTTCTTCCTGATCAATATCTTCTTCAGAAAGTAGGGATTCAAAAGAAATTCTGCTTCCTAATCCTCACAAAGTTTCCCATCCAAGAGTAAGAGGGGTATGATTGTATGTATGGAGGCATAAATTAGCAACAATTCATTGATGAGAGATTTTAGTTTTCCTATCATCTTCCATCAACTAGGTTACTCTCGATTTTTGCCTCCATAAAATCCTCTCCTGTCTATAAACTCTGTCAAGCTCCTTAGGGACAAGCCTTTCCTGCCTGAGAAGGTCCTACAACAACCCCTGTTTCTTAATATTTGATTGCAGCTCTATCCTTTGTTCCAAGGTTTCTCTGTTCTTGAAAATATTTGGTTGCAGCTCTATTATTTGTACCAAGGTTTCTCTGTTCTTGAAAATGTCACTGAAAACTTTTGTATTTGGCTTTCCTGATTTTGGCCTTTAGGAGTTTAAGTCTTTGGGCCATTACTTTTTGGTTCTTTACACCTGAGTAGGTCTATTCCACCATTTTTATATTTTGTATTTGAAGTCAGGATGATAGTCCAGGACTCCACATGTTTTTAAATTTGGAAGGAGAAAATTTAGGTGTTGAATCTACCCAAATTTCCAAACTAAATCGGCCATTGGTCAGACCCTGAACTAAGGATTTTGAATTCAAGAATAAAGTTATCTGACAACCACTGGGAATCCACAAAAATCTGTCAATCCTTTCTGCAATATAATTCCTCCCTACCCCTGTCAGTGCAAGTGAAGAAACTGTCCGTGGGAATTGGATCCCAAAGATGGTTTGCTTGAAACAAATTTCACTAACTTCGGGTTGACTGAAGTGAGCGTCCTTTCTCTCCTAATGTCTGAGAGTTGCATTGAAGCCTCCATCCAACCCCCTTTTCTCTTCCTCTAAAATAGGTTGAAACACTTTTAACTCTTCTAAAATAGATCGAAATGCTTCTAACATCTCTTCTTCATAATGCGACTGGGGGAATTGTAGTCATTTGTACAGAGAAAAAATATTGGCCACAACTGTGGAGTCTACAATGAATCCAGAATTTGGAACTCAAAATGATATGAATACTCACCTTTACAGGATCCCACAGAATAGCAAGACCTCCCTATTTACCTTCTGAACTAATTGCCATACATTCTGTTCTCTTCCACAGTTTTTTTGCTGTCTCCTTCATAGTTACGTTAAAGTTTTGTTTCAAGCAGGACATCTGATGTATGGCTTTGGAGTTGTTTAGCCCTTCTATACCTGGTGCTGCCCCCTTTCCCCCAAATCTCTGTAATCTGATGTTGCTTGCCTGAGCCTAAGTGTAGTTGAACTTCTATCTGCAAGCAACATCAGATAACAGAGATTTGGAGGAAATGGCTGAGCCTAGAGAAGTTGAACTTCTATCTGCAAACACTCAGATTTTGTTTTTCTACCCTTCTTCACTGAACCCAGATCTGCTTGCTTCTTCAAACTTAGCTTCTGTTTAGCTTCAGAGCACTTTGCTGCATTTGACAATCCATGTCACGAACCATTGCATCTAACTCTTTGGCTCCTATGTTTTTTCCCTTGGAAAAAAAAACTTCTTATTCATAAAGAAAAGAGGTTAGATACCATATATGCTATGAGATCATTCATAAAGAGCCATAAAGTAGATATTAACAGTGAACACACATTTAAGAGAACACACTTTTTTTTGGAGGGCCAACTCCTCATCAGAATCAGAATTGTCAGATTTGTGAAGTTGCCTCATTCCTCTTGAGGGAGTTTTATTGACAACTGCCTCTCTTGAGGGAGAAATCCCAGTATTTGTTGCTTCTTCTCTATCCTCCGAGGGAATGTGTAATTCTTCAACCTGCACTTCTGGACCAGCATTCGTATCCTTTGCTGTATCTGTTGTTTGCTGCTTTTCTGCATTCTGATCATCTTCAGCAATAGAGAATGGTTGTTCCTATTATCTGTTCTTCCTGCTTTCCGCCCTTCCTCTACAATCAGTACTTCCTCCTCTTTGCTGCAAGATCTTTCTGGACTGTCTAGGAGAACTTCTTCATTCAAATTTTCCTGATGGGGGATTGCTGAGCCAACTTGCAAAGTTACAGGTCCACTGGAACGCACCCCGGGTTTTCTTTGGATTCCTTGGGCTGCTTCATATAAGGGGACTTGGCAATGGATGCAGGATACATCATGCTTCTTGAGTCTCCTTTAAATTTTTCATAGAGGTCGTCCTTCCAGCTTTCTTCTTCAGGCTGGAAGATCCTTTTGCTTGATTCCCCCTTCAGATTTGTGGGCTTTTCTGTTTGCCCATTACTGGGATTTGCCTGACCCGTTTTGGTTGCCTTCTTTGGTTTCATGGATCCATCTTTGTCTGTAGATTGATGAGCTTTCTGATTTGGGGCCCCTGGTCAGTTTCTGGCCAAATACCCTTTCTGGAAATTGGGTTTACATCTAAACAGAAGGCTGTCTTTCTAGTTATTGGGTCCACCGTGGGAGGTTTGTCCATCGCCAGATTCTGACTCTTGCATATGTTGCTAACTTTCTTTCCAGAGTTGTTTGGATATGCATATGAATTCTCCTATACTTATTTCCTCCAGTGCATAGTGAATCCAGAAATGTTGTGGTATATCCTGACCCAAACAGGAGCTTTGGCTGGGAACTCCTCTGACGGATCAAAACCTTCATATCATTACTTCATAAAAAGCCCAGCTCTACCAAAAAACTAGGGACCACCTTGGAATACTGAATCTTGATCTTATGAAGAGCTAACGATCACCAGAAAATAATCTTTTGGAATAGAAAAGAATTTTAATAATTGTTGATGATGCCAAATGGTCTATGGTGTGAAAATTTGCATCATTGTGAAACAAACCTTTGCAATAGTACAAAAGCTTTGATGCTAAATGCATGAATACATAGGAAGAGCATAAAAGAAAAGGAGAAAATGGGCACCTACATATGGCATTTCCCATATGGATCCTTGAACTACTTAGGTGGGCGACTTCCTTGGGGTGGGTGAACTTCTTCAATCATGCTTGTCTGCATCAGCTTGTCCGCAAGTTGCATCATCTTTGATGCTCTTCTTGCATTGCATTCTAGCTATCCATCCTGGAAAACTTCTGCCCAGCTGATTCTCTCGAAACTGAACCCTCCTGGTAATGGTTGTAGCTCACAATGAATTAGGAAGTGCACAGTGAACCCTTCCTGATTCCCTCCAGCACAGTGAGAACCCTTCCTGATGCCTTCTAACTGCCCTATCCCAGAGTACACAGGAAAAAATTTGAACTCTACCTCTCCCTGAACATTCCACGTTTGACAGGCCCATTGTTTCATTGTTGGGATTGAAGGCCTCACTCCCTTAAACGAGCCTTGGTTTCTCCTGCAGCAGCTGAAATTCTTTGAGATGGTTGCCCCTTCCGAGGTTGACTAAAATGGGCTTGAAAAAAGCTGAATGCACCAGCCTTGGACCCTGGGATCTGCCACGGGTGCGCAAACAATTCAAAACTTACTTCCCACCATTTAATTGCTATTTTCTTTTAAGGGCACTAAATTCTCAAACATGGATAACATGTTATTTGTGCACATACTTACCGACTTACAGCAGTTGTTAATATGCAAGTTTGATAGGCTTTGTTTGGGGTGGAGGGTGAGAGGAGGGAAAGGGTGCTGAAGTTGTATGAGAGGTGTTGAAATTCTCAGCACATGGTAACACTCCTAGCAATCTCACCTAACCTATTTACTTAGGGTCAACAGAATACTGAAAGTACTATCAAAACTGCAAAATCTTATGTTTGCTAGGAACTGAAACACATCAATTTGAAAATTATAACAGTACGTACAACAGATCTGAAACTCAAATCACATCATTGTTTTATTACTCTGAAAAGAGGAAATACTGGAAGCTTCAAACCCAACTCTAATCACACTGCTCTCTACTGAACTGAATGAATAATAATAGAGACCCTGCCTCTCTTTATATGGGAGGGTAGGGTTGTAGTATGTACACTAGAAATAACTTAACCCTAAGTGCCTAGGTTAGATTGCCCTGCCTGCATGCATACATGTATGCGCTGGCCTCCTAGAGAACTGTGCCTAGAGTGGAGTAGGCTACAAATGCACCTCGCTTTCACCCTCTCCTTGGTACCAATACCCTATCTCTTTAAAACCTATCTACTATTAAGTGCTCTTTTCCTAAAACTGGAAAAATAAATGATAAATAGAAAAGCAACTCAAAATTAGAATTGAACTGAAATAGAAAACTGAACTGAACTGGAATTTTCTAAATTTGGAACAGCAGTGAATTGAAGGTGGAAACACTGGAAATAAGCTAAGTTTGGCATATGCATGCACCCAGCCTACATGCATGCACTGGCCTCCTAGAGAACTGTGCCTAGAGTGTAGGCTACACATGCACCTTGCATTCACCCTCTCCTTGGGATCAGCACCCTATCTCTTAAAAAGCTATCTACTATCTAGCGTTCTTTTCCTAAAACTGGAAAAGTAAATGATAAATAGAAAATCAACTCGAAAATAGAATTGAACTGAAATAGAAAACTGAACTGAACTGAACTGGAATTTTCTAAATTTGGAACAGCAGTGAACTGAAGGTGGAAAAACTGGAAATAAGCTAAGTTTGGCATATGCACCTTCTACTCTACTTCACTATGCCTCCCTCACACTCTGCTGTGCACAAGAACCTAGACAGAGAGCTGTATGGACCTGCTGCTATATGTGTTGAAATAATGTAACTGCGAAGAGCATTCTTATTATTTTGTTATTGGATTAAATCCCCATTGTGGATTAATCATGTCATTATTATTATTTTTATTATTAGATTAATCCCCATTGAGGATTAATCAAGTC
>ML783529.1:1138382-1167217 GCA_009831015.1 Picea engelmannii | reverse complement strand
TGCACAGTTCTGTCTTGGTTTCGTGGCATTCCGATGATTTCTGTAATCTTGGGTTATTATTGAGCATATTTTAATTAATTACACTTAAGGTACTATTTGGAGCTTGTTTCTTGGAGAAATATCTTAGTGTAATAGCTCGTTGGAACCGGGGCAAAAATATCTACAGGATAAGATGATGAAAAGTGATTTTCAGTGGCCGAAGAAGTCATAAAGGCGAATTAATCACTTTTTGAAGTAAAAAGGTTCATTAAATTAATAAAGTGATTTTATGAGAAAATATTAAAGATGAATTAAAAGTCACTTGAAGGAAAAAAGGTGAAAATGGGTATAAAAGAGAGGTAGGGGCTCATATTCTCTCATTATGTTGATTAGCTTGAGTGTTTTGAGGGTTTTGACAAGACAAACCCTAGAGATCAGCACAGAGGTGAAAGATTCCTCCTTTCCTGATCCAAGCTAGGCCAAGGTGGTGAACGATTCCACCCTCGTCATTCTATTCAGTTCAAATCTACTTCAGCCATTATCTTTGAGGAGGGGCGCATTGTTGGGAAGGTTTTCTGCAGGAGGGGTGCACTATCCAAGCTGAGGAGGTTCAATTTGTGTTCTACAGTGGAGATCTGGGAGAGTTCTCACCTTGTATGCACTTGCCATTCCTAGAGCAACTTCCCTCGGCACTTTGGGGAATTTTCAGTAGCCATATTTATTTATTAGCAGAGCTGGGCGAATTATTGGCTAAGGAGGGCACACCCTTGGTTAAGGGTTTCTTCTAGTTGCTTCAGATCTTGCATATTGATGTGCGACTGAGTTCTACACCTATTGGGTGACTTATTTGTGAGTAGATTGGCCATTTCATTGGTGGATCGAGCCTCATCTTAAGCCAGGGCGAATTCATATCAAGCAGAGCGCATATCTTGTCATTGGGGCCATCCTTTGCCGAAGAAATTACATGTTTTTGGATCCGTTGTTAGGGGGTTACTATTGGGAGATTCTTTGCTTTCCTTTGGCTGTGTTTTGTATGTATTTTCCAACCATATATCAGCTGTAGCAAATACATTTCAGATTTGGAAATTACTGTATGTTGGACAACCAAATGCATATTAAATAAAGCAAGGATTTGAGGTATTATCTTATTGTTTTTAATAGCTATTGGTTTCTGATTTATTTGGTTATCATTGCATGTGTTTTCCTTATGTACTACATGAAGAAATATGGGCCGAAATACATAAGAAAATACACTTAAATGAATGATACAGCCATTGCACACAAAGTTTTTGACAAAATGTTTCAATCAGCCAACACACATAAAACATAACAGCCATCAATTATATAGCAGCCCACAATTAGGGAGTTATAATGAGGTATAAATTATTTCAAATGACATGCTAACACATCAGAAAACCTCATCAAAGTTGGGACAGCAAGAAGGCAGCATTTGCTAAGGGAAATTGAACATACCGTCAAAGTGTTTGACGAAAGATCTCAACCACATAGATCTGATTTTTATGTCAGATTTGGTTGGGGATCTTACAGCTAGAGCTTTTGTCAAATTGTTGACCTCCTGCAAACCTAAAGAAACATGACATTGGATCATTACTTCCTTCTGGACTTTGAACGTTCTTCATAATCTTCAAGGTGAAAACATTCAGTAAAAGGAATATTGTATTAGCAACTTGCCAACCTCTTTTGTCCTTCACTGGGACAAACTCCTGCAATAATGGACTCATCTGTATACAGGGCCAAGACAAGTGTATCCGATCTATCAAATAAATAATTGACATCTGCACCAAACCTGTAAAAGCCCAACATGAGTACAAATTCATTGAGACTAAAATCCAAAACTGGTGGTGTGTGCATCAGCCTGTCCAGGGAAATTCCCTCTTGTTGGGAGAATGCTTCGACAACTAGAGTCTCATGAAGGTTAGCGTCTTCTTGCTGAGAGAATCCTTCAGTATCCGTCTCCTCAAGGCTGGAGAAACCCTTCTCCATCATGGCATCCTGCCATCCCATCTCAATTGGATATGCAAATAGCCTCTAAAGGTCACCTTCTCGCACTACTTTGGCCAGAACTCGATCATATCCATGGTTGATGTATCTGATGGTGACCTATTGACCATTAAACTCAGCCAAACATTGTAAATCTATCATGCAAGAAACTGAAAGTAGACTCTTCATTAAATCAGGAACATACAAAACGAAATCTAACTTGTGAACACCACTTGAAGGCATCTAGAAAGATATGGAACCCATTCTCTTCATAGGATTCATGGCATCATCACCCTACTCCACACGCATTCCTCCCTCTTGCTTTTGAAACTTGTTGAAACTGTGTTCGTGGAAATACATGACACCATGGTAAAGGCAATATCATGTCTGGCAGTCAGCTTGTCCACACCTGAAGCTTCTGTGCTTCTTGTGAACTCGTATAGTTGCTGCTTTTGGGCCTTCTTCCTCTCAAAGGCATTGAGATGCATAGCGGCCTATCTAGTTACATTTGTAGCACTTGATATGACTCAAGTCTTTCCTCTTACTGATATGATTCTTCCTCGCTTTTCTGACCACCCCAGGTCCTCCTTTCTTTCCTCCTCTTCTCATTTTCTTGATGAGGGCTAGGTCTGGTAGTTCACCCTCAAAACGCTTGAGACTTGCTGTACTCTCGAGTCTCAATTACTCTCCAATGAAGGCATTCCACAATTGCTCGAAGGTAGGGAACTTCTCCTGACCACAGATAACCTGAACAAAGTGGTGCCAAGATGAATTGAAGCCATTTAGAGCAATCCAAACTAGTTTATCATCTTTGACTTCCTCACTAACTACATAAAGCTGGTCTCTTAGCTCTGCTAGTTCCATCAGATAGCTTGCTGCTGTATTTGACTTGCTTATGCAGGTAGTGGTGAGCTTGTTCCTCGGGAGCATCTTCCTTAGATATGTTCACACTCTAGTACAGGGTGCCCAGGGCATTATACATCTCCTTGGCAGTATTCTTCCCGTGGGTATGAGGGATCAGATGATTCTTCACCAAATCCAACAGGGCTCGATTTTCTTTCATTGCATTCTTGTTGTACTTTGCCAAATCTTTGGGATCTGTAGGAAGTGTGATCTTCGTCTTCAAAAGGTATCATAAGTTTGCTGCTTCTAGGAGGTTCTGCAATCTGCACTTCGATGGTACAAACTTGGAAGCACCCTCCAGATGATCATACTCATGTATACTAGGAGTGGCCCTTTTTGAAGCTCTCACAGAACAACCTTAGCAAACAAATCAGTCAATACAAAATTCAGATCTGTAACTTACCATAAGTGTAGATTACCTATCTCCCGTTGAACTCAGTGTCCATTCACTGGAAGATCTGGGCATCAACACCCTCTCAACCCTTTTTAGGTCCACACGTGCCAATTACTGGCACAGATCTGCTTCAGCCCCAGAAGCTACTTGGGCTTCACACCCTCCGAAATCCTTTGACAGCTCTTTATCCCAGTTTCTCCATACATGGAATCTGGAAGATTTCAGATACACCACTCTGATGCCATGTTGGAATTCTCAGCACATAGTAACAATTCTAGCAATCTGGCCTAACCTACCTACTTAGGATCAACAGAAAACTGAAAGTACTATCAAAACTGCAATCTGATTTTCACTAGGAATTGAACCACATCAAACTGAAAATTATAACAGCAATTACAACAGATCTGAAACTCAAATCACATCACTGTTTTATTAATCTGAAGAGGAAATACTGGAAGCTTCAAATTCTAACTGTAGTCATCACTGCTCTCTACTGAACTGAATGAATAACAACAGTGACTTTGCCTCTCTTTATAGAGGAGGCTAGGGATGTACTCTAACGCCCAGGTGAGTGCCCAGCCTGCATGCATACATGTATGTGCTGGCCTCATAGAGAACTGCACCTAGACTGGAGTAGGCTACATGCACCTTGCCTTCACCCTCTCCTTGGGATCAGCGCTGTATCTCTCTAAGACCTATCTAGTGCTCGTTTCCTAAAACTGGAAAGTAAATGATAAATAGAAAATCGACTCAAAATAGAACTGAACTGGAATTTTCTAAAACTCACTGTTTTATTACTCTGAAGAGGAAATACTGGAAGATTCAAATTCTAACTGTAGTCATCACTGCTCTCTACTGAATTGAATGAATAACAACAGAGACTTTGCCTCTCTTTATAGAGGAGGCTAGGGTTGTACTCTAATGCCCAGGTGAGCGCCCAGCCTGCATGCATACATGTATGTGCTGGCCTCATAGAGAACTGCACCTAGACTGGAGTAGGCTACATGCACCTTGCCTTCACCCTCTCCTTGGGATCAGCGCTGTATCTCTCTACGACCTATCTAGTGCTGTTTTCCTAAAACTGGAAAGTAAATGATAAATAGAAAATCGACTCAAAATAGAACTGAACTGGAATTTTCTAAATCTGGAACTGCATGAATTGAAGGTCGTAAAACTAGACAAGTGTACCCAGGACGAGAACACTTACAAAATTACAAACTCTAACAAGAGGACCCAAAACATCTGATGCAGTGACCCATAAATCAGATTCAAGCATCCCCTGGAAAAATTTCCAGCGCTTTACAGGATCATCACATTCCAGCTTCATTTACATTTTATGTTCTTTACAGGTTCCAAGATTATCCCTTTGAGATGTTGCGGTTACATGCTATGGTGTTTGAGACCCTTTAGGCAAGTAAGACATTGTTGTCAATGGACATGGTATTGGTATTGCATATATAGTTCCCAAAGTTTAAGTATCCCTAGGTTGTGTCCTACAAAAAATGTTGGAGTGTAACATTCCTATAATCGGATATCTTTTCAACACTACTGAACCACTTTTGCACCAAAACTCCAAAACATAGAAGTTGCACTTTTAACATCTTCCCTTTCTCTATGGTGCTCTTTTGATAGAATGCTAAAATAGTTTGGGCATTGCATGAAGGTGCATTTTGTCTCTGCATTTCACTATAATAATTGCTGAAAAAGCAACTTTGAAACATCAGGGGAGGACATTCCTGGTAAGTGAAACATAATGGTTTGTTTTAGTAGTTGTTTTCCTCACATGAAATATACTGTTGTCTCATGTTTGCAAAATCTTGAGTTGACAACTCATGTTCACAATGTTTTCTTTTATAAAGGCTATATAATCTAGTCTATTGAGGTTGGTTGGCATCATCTATTTTCAGGTGGACCAGGAAGTGGAAAGGGTACTCAGTGTGAAAGGATTGTTGAAAATTTTGGATTTACACACCTAAGTGCTGGAGATCTTCTGCGCGCTGAGATTAAATCAGGCTCTGAAAATGGGTATACTTGTTTTTGTTTTGTTTCCAAGTTCTATAACAGTCTGGGTTTAATCTAGATATTTATTTGAAGATGTTGAATCATATTACAACATCTCATTTCTTCGTGAGTTGACCACATTTGGTTCATGTCTCAGAACAATGATTGAGAATATGATAAAGGAAGGAAAGATTGTTCCCTCAGAAGTGACGGTTAAGCTCTTACAAAAGGCAATGCAGGAAAGTGAGAATGATAAGTTTCTGATTGATGGGTTTCCTAGAAATGAAGAAAATCGTGCAGCATTTGAAAATGTTGTAAGTGCACATGAGCTGTGAACTCAATCTTGGATGACTTAAATTTAGAATTAAAATATAAATCGCATGCGTGTTGTGCCTGATTGATGTGGCTAGAATAGATCTTATTTTCTATATAACATGAATGATCAACCCATTTTCCTAGAACATAGTTACATGGTATCTTTAAAATAGGAGAATGTTTTAATGGAAGGAAATGCTTTGAAACACAACACATTTCAAAGCAGTGAATTGGTCATGGCCTCCTTTTCTGTGATGAATCCACAAACGTTCTCCTCTGCTCTGGTTGCATATTGGTGTTGTATCTGCCTCCCATAGGTTTCTTATAGGGATCTTGAAACTGATGAAATAATAGAGATGTACCTGGTTGGGAGGATCTTCATATCCAATGGTCATCCTATGTGCTTGTGTTAAAAACTTAAAATCTTGAAGCTACAATTAAAATGAACACACAAGCTTTCCGGTTTTCAGGTTAACTTTATGCAACTCATTACAACTGCTCACACTCAACATAATGCTTCCCCAACCTTCCCCTTGAATGAAAAAAATCCTTCTCCTCTTCTTTCCCTTCTTTCTTTTTGTTTTCTTTTTTCCATTCTTTCTGCCATTCCGAACTAAATGGGCACGCCCTCCTGGCCTGTCAAAGGGCATTGTTGTATGATTCCTGCTTTGTGATAGATTCTGTTGACAACAGTAGGGTAGATGTTTATAGAAATGTATATGCAATAATAGTACTAGGATGGCATTTAGGAATAGAGACATAAATTTTATTGGAGAAATGCATCATATATTATATCATGGAACGAAGAGTTACATCATGGGAAAAAGAGTTACATCAGTCTAACAACAGGATTACAAGCCAATTCCCTTCCCAAATAAGCCAGAAACACTTAACATTTGAGCCTGTGTCCCAATAGGGGATTCAACATCTTTATGGAAGATACTGAATTTGGCTTTAGCCAATTCCCGTGTAAAAGCCACAATTCCCCTCTCCCCAAGCTAAGAGTGGATGGCTCTTCATGACAAGCAGCTTTATATGTGGATTTCCACAGAAACCCAATGACAGACAACCGAGCTGTGCACCATAAAATTTGCAGCTGTCCTTAATCATCCAAGTGTCTTCAAGGAGAGGACCTTTCCAAGAAAGTGGGGCAGTGAAAAAATAGTTAAATTCAGCCTGAAACCATGCCCCAAAAAACTTGGCAGATGGGGATTTCCAGAAGACATGCTTAACCATTTCATTTTTTGAAGCTTAGTCTTGACAGTAAAACCTTTGTGGAGCATAAGCTACTACCCCAAGGAAGATTGAGATGGGCATCTCCAGAAAACTGCATAACCCTTTCATCTCTATCACAAAGCTTGCATGGAACATTTGTAACCCATTTTTTGAAGCTCAGTCTTGACACTCAAACCTTTGTGGAGCATAAGATACTACCCCAAGGAGGATTGAGATTTCCAAATAGATTGACACCTCCTTAGCCAGTGAACTTTATAATCCCCCAGCCGTGTCTTCTGTTCAAATGTGGAACAAGCTTGGATGTGTGTATTACAAGGTCATAAAGGCCCTTTGCCACAGATTTGTAGAAGGGCTTCCCGCTACTCATAACATTATGCAGAACAAATGTCATCTGTCACAATAACTTAGCTAGGAAATTTTGTTGAAAATTATGCCATGTTGATATTTTGCTTCACCTTGCTGCTGCTTCAATCTGTTCTGGGTATTCATGGTTGTATTGTGAGGTCTGTACTGGTGGGAATTGATTGTTATGGATTAGAGAATCTTGGGTGTGGACTATAGTTGGGATGTGTCGTATATTGGCTCTAGTTCTTATAAAGATATCCAAGGCATTTAAGTATTGAGGGTGAATTATATTTATACACTGAATGTAAAATTAGGTTACAACTTACAAGTACAATAAGATGGCTAGAGACACACACACACGGATCTGGCTGCATTTGTCACAGTAATTTAGCTGGAAAAATTGTGTGTTCAATCATGGATGCTAGATTTTTTTACTTGATTTTGCTTCATCTTGTTGGTCTCCAAGTCCTTTGGCTGCCCAATTTTTTTCTTGTTTGTTTTCCTTAGATTTTTTCCTCAGTTTGCTTTTATTTGTAACAATTTCACTGGCATTGTCATTAATTTGACATTTACAGGCCTTTTTTGCATTTCTGTGATGTTTGAGGATGTTCCATAAATGCCTATAAGAAAAATAATTTTTATTAAAGAATTCACAGAATTTCAGTTTGAACAGACAAAAGCAAGAATATAATCTTGTCTAGAACCAGAGCATTATGTAGAAGGATTCAAGACCATTCAACCATCACACAATTCCTTTTAGTAGATGTTCTTTCTAGGGTTATTTGATTGCTTCAAGATTTTTGGTTTGCAGTTCTTGGTTCATGTATACAATACAGGGTAACATAGTTGGAGAATGAATGCACAGAAAACAAAGGAAATCGGGGTGAAATTTGAAAACGTGACTATCATTGGCCAATAGTTTTGGCCATTTTGTGTATAGTACAATACACTGGTCAAAAAATACAAACAGAATTATGAAAGATTTTGTATACTTCTATTATCAAAATTCTTGTGAATACATTCACATGGGGATTGCTGGCCTCAAAAGCCAATGAAATTCACCTACTGATATGTTTGTAATAGTGATTTTTATGCTAAACAGCTAGGTGGTTCTTTTGTAATAGTGACAGTAGCTATGTAAATATTTTTGCAGACAGGGATTCAACCAGAATTTATTCTTTTTTTCGACTGTCCCGAGGAAGAGATGTTGAAGCGGCTTCTAAATAGGAACCAGGTAAGCTTAGTAGGCGGCTTCACTATTTTTTTTTGCTTTTTGTATGATCAAATAAGCTTATCTGTAGAGCTGAATGGGTTAACTTTATTTATTAACAATTGTTTGGTTTGCAGGGCCGAGTTGATGACAATGTAGAGACAATAACCAAGCGCTTCAGAGTTTTTTCTGAATCAAGTCTGCCAGTTGTTAATTATTACGACTCAAAGGGGAAGGTTCGCAAGGTAATAGCAATTTAAATGATTCTTATGTGAACTATCAAGTCTATAAGATGTTGGTTATTACGACTTGTAGGGGAAGGCTGACAAGTAATATGCTTGCCAGTTTTACTGTTACACATTTATTTAGAGCAGTTTAAGCCTTAAATATTTCTCATGTGAACCAAGTTTGAAGTATTTGTTATAGAACTTGCGACTCAGGAGTTGATGTGTTCATTGGAAATGTTAATATCATTCTTGCTTCCTGCAATAGGCATTATCCCTTTCCCTCCATCTTTCATCCCTATTTGAATTATTTTATCGGCTAATTTTATATTAAATGTGATTACTTGGCAGCTTCCTTCTATTTTTCGGTTGAAATCTGAGTCACGTCCATCTCTTAGCTGCCATTTTTATGTCATATATGCTGGGATATTTTGTGGATATGAAAAACTTGTTCAGGTTGTTTTGTAGTTCCTTCAAGTCATTTGCTCGTTTGTGAACTAATTTATTTTTCAAGCATGTGTAGATTGATGCAGTGAAGTCGAAGGAAGATGTATTTGAGAATATTAAACTTCTTTTTGCGCCTTTCATTCAAGTACGTTGTTTAGTATTTCCTCCTTTGTCAAGTGATTATCTATTATGTCTTTTTTGTTTTCTTTAGTGGGTACAAACGTGTTTGAAAGCACTATCATCTCTTGTCCTGAATTAGTTCCTTATCATGTTCTGCAAATGAATTCCAGAGTATGAAAGACAGATACTTTTGTAGTAAAAATTCTCCATTCTGATAATGGCATTACTAACAGGAAAAAGAGGAAGTAGAAGTTGGGTCTCTCAATTGAATTCAAGTATCATAGGCGTTATTGATAACAAGGTATAAATTAATTCTTAAACTTTAGGTTTGCTTGCTTCATTTTTACTGAGTAACACAGCTTGGGAAAGGCACATCCTAGGCTGCCCTTTTGAGAAGAATTAATTTGCAACCGTACAATGAGTTTGTTTGGCTTTTGTAGTCTATAAAGTTCAGTTTGTAATATAATAAATGTTTTCTTGGTTTTGCAATGGAACCTGTTAATTGTATAAGCCTTAGGCCTAACATCATGCGACCTACGTACTTGTAGTTACAATGTCACTAAAGGCATTGGGAGAAAAGTAACTTTTTTCATAGTTGGAGAAAAAGTAAAGCGGAAGCTATGTGCATTATTTCACTTTCCTAGCAGAAAAAAATGAATTAGACATGTCGTCGCATTTAAGAGAATGTGTTAACCATGTTAATTATCTGGAATCAGGTTAGTATATCTTAGAAGTATTGAATCCTTTGGAACTGACTTGCTTTGTTGTGGATTGCAGGGTAGTTGAGGTCATTGCATATCGAAGCTACTGCAGTATGTTGGCATTCTGTCAAGTGTTCTGTAGAAAATTGTATGAGTCCTTAGGATATGCATTTGTTGTATGCCGATGGCCATATACAAGTCTTTACTACCTAATATCAAGGTTAGGATTATTAAATCATTTAGATGAGAAGGCTAGTCAGGTGTTCCTTTATATTGGTTCCTATTGCAGTTCGTCATGGGATTTAACCAAGGTACTTTAGTGCCTTTGTTTCTTCTGGATGAAGATGCAAAAGAGATGAAAATAATCTACTCATTTTTTCTGACACTCCTGGTCGGAGGGGATTTCCTTTCTGCATATTAAGTCTACTGCAACGTAGTTGTTCAACTTATCTTGGAAGTGAATTTTGAGTTATCGTTATTGTTGGTAGGCACATAACCATGTGAATCATACTTGATAATTGCTAACTGGAGGATTAGAGGTGAAAATGAAAGGATAATTTGCACATATTTTCAGTGTGGTTTCAAATGGCGCAGAGTCTGTTTTGTAAGCTAATCATGGCAGAGAACTTGATGTGTTTGGGTTATTGTAACATGTCAAACACTGTTTCTGTGACCACTTTGGCCAGTAATCTTCAAAAATAGGATGATAATAAGATCATGTGATGGGAGCAAAGGAAATAGTTAGAGATGATTAGGAAAAAACAAATTTTCATCTTATTTGGTTTGTTTGCATATATCTAGATGAACATGTTTGGGCTAATGTTTGGTGTAGGCTACTTCATGGCCTTTCCTCTATAGCAGGAATCGGTGAATTATATGATTTTTTTTGTTTTTTCGATTTTGTAAGTGCCTAATATTTTTCAACAAATTTTACCTCTTAATGTTGGCCAAGCCTTTATCTAACTTGATTTTAGAAAAATCCCTTAATGCAGTACAAAATCCCAGAGAGTGATCCATTATGTGAATCCTTCTTACAGATCAAAATATATAATGTATTCATATATACATATGAATGGTCTATACACACATGCAGAGTTTGTGTATTGTTGAATTTATTCCTGGATTTTCCGTATTTTATATGGGTTCTTGAATTTAAATTTGGATTCAGACCTGGCTGTACAGGGAACTTGAATGTCAGTGAAGTAGGTAATGACAAATGTCTAGTAGGAAATCACATTTTATTTAATTGTCTACATTGCCACTTCATGTATCCTTTCATGGTTTTTCTGTTAATTTAGTTAGCAGTGATACACATGCAATGAAGGTGTAATGAGAAAGCTTTGTTTCTTGTTAGTCTATCTAGGGCCAACTCTGAAAAGTTGAGACATTCATTATAGCTTGTATGAAGACTCCATTTTAAGGAACTTATAAGAAATGGTAGTCTATCCAGGGCCAACTCTGAAAAGTTGAAACATTCATTATAGCTTGTATGAAGACTCCATTTTAAGGAACTTATAAGAAATGGTACTTTAGGAGCTTGATAACAAGCCTTGAATGTTCTTTTTGAAGTTGACTATGGATGGATGATATTTGTCTTGAAGTTTTGGAAATTCACAATAAAGTACGGTGAATGAGGGAAAGGAAGCTTTGGCATATCAAGACACCCTTAAAAAATAGGGTGACTGATTTCAAGCTGTGGTATCCAATGACTTCATTTAGAGCCAAGTGTCCTTTGAATGCGCCGTACAAACTTTGTAAATTAACAAAACTTACAAGGAGCATGCCTTTTAGGGTGCCATTTCGAAATTGCATATGCACACAGAATAGGAAAAATATATTGAAGCTGACAAGATGATTTTTTAAGTTCTTAGTTGAAAGTATACATGAATGGATGGATGGTGTACAAACTTTGCAAGTTAACAAAACTTACAAGGAGCATGCCTTTTAGGGTGCCATTTCGAAATTGCATATATCGAAGCTGACAAGATGATTTTTTAAGTTCATAGTTGAAAGGATACATGAATGGATGGATGGTGTACAAACTTCGCAAGTTAACAAAACTTACAAGGAGCATGCCTTTTAGGGTGCCATTTCGAAATTGCATATGCACACACAATAGGAAAAATATATCGAAGCTGACAAGATGATTTTTTAAGTTCATAGTTGAAAGGATACATGAATGGATGGATGGTGGGCTTTATCATTCCATTATTATAGGATGTGTCTGCTTCTTAGGTCTAGATTCCATTATTATAGGATGTGTCTGCTTCTTAGGTCTAGATGGATGGGAAATGCATTGGTGTCAGATTTAGCTATTTTCAACTTGTAATCATCACAAATATTCAAAATCAATTTTGTGGAAAGAGCTGGCTATATTTTATAATAATAATATTTTTAATTGGGATGATTTGCTTTTTTGGGTGTAACAACATACACTATAGCTTTATCATCCCATTGCTACAGAATGTGTCTGCTTCTTAGGTCTTGATGGATGGGAAATGCATTGGTAGCAGCTAAGCTATTTTTAACCTGTAACCATCATAAATATCTGCTTCTTAGGTCTTCATGGATGGGAAATTCATTGGTAGTAGCTAAAGCTATTTTTAACCTGTAACCATTTTAAATATCCAAAATCAATTTTGTGGAAAGAGTTTTAATTTGTAACCATCATAAATATCCAAAATCAATTTTGTGGAAAGAGTTGGATATATTTCATAATAATTTAAAATAATGTTTTAATTTAGATGATTTACTTTTGTGTACAACAACATACACATAGCTTTACTATGCCATTGCTGCAGAATGTGTCTGCTTCTTAGGTGTTGATGGATGGGAAATGCGCTGGTGGCAGTTAAGCTATTTTTAACTTGTAACCATCATAATTTTTAACTTATAATCATCATAAATATCCAAAATCAATTTTAATTTTTAACTTATAACCATCATAAATATCCAAAATCAATTTTGTGGAAAGGGTTGGATATATTTCATAATAATTTAAAATAATGTTTTAATTTGGATGATTTTGATGGATGGGAAATGTGCTGGTGGAAGCTAAGCTATTTTTAACTTGTAACCGTCATAATTTTTAACTTGTAACCATCATAAATATCCAAAATCAATTTTGTGGAAGAGTTGGTTATATTTCATGATAATTTAAAACAATATTTTAACTTCGATTATTTACTTTTTATATATGTAACAACATACACAATAGCTTTATCATGTCATTGCTACATAATGTGTCTGCTTCTTAGGTCTTGATGGATGAAAAATGCATTGGTGGTAGCTATAAGCTATTTTAACTTGTAACCATCATAAATATCCAAAATGAAAAGATTTGGTTGTATTTTATAATAATTTAAAATATTATTTTAACTTGGATGATTTACTTTTTGGGTGTAACAACAACACAATAGCTTTATTATGCTATTGCTACAGATTGTGTCTGCATCTTAGATTTTGATGGGGAAATGCATTGGTGGCAGCTAAGTTATTTTTAACTTGTAACAATCATAAGTATTCAAAATCAATTTTGTGGAAAGAGTAGGTTATATTTTGTAATAATTTAAAAAATTATTTTAACTTGGATGATTTGCTTTTTGGATGGTGAGGCTTATGGTTTGAGTAATGCTCAAATCACTAACATACTCAAACTCCACTAACATTTTTTTGATTCGCAACCATAACTAAGAATTGTTGCTTTTGGCTAAGCATTCATTACCTCAAAATTATTTATTGAAAATAATTCTTTTATTTGTTATTTTAAAATCAATATTGTAATTTCAATCCATATAGAGAAGAAATAAAGAAAGAGAAAGAGGAGAGAAAGTAACAAACACAGATTAATTATGAAATCAATTATGAAGGTTAGAGAGATAAAAAGTGAGAAAAGTAGATAACAAAGAGTTCAAGGGGAGGAGATTAAATGTAACCAAAATATCTATCAAAGATGAGACAAGTGTAGACGTGTTTATATTTGGGTCTCGTTCCATGTTGGATCTCATAAAGGTCAATAGATGAGAAACAATGCTAAGCCGTGAAGAGGACATGTGGTGATTGAGTGCAAATTTAAGATAAATCCATGTTAAATGAACCAACTTATTGTTAGATATGGAAAAATCAATAGTTGGTGGGCTATTGTGTTAAAGTTGTCAATAATAAACAATAGGGGTCAACCCTTTGTTAGATTATGATAGGTACATTCCTAGGATTGTCATGGTATTAGGGGGCATCCCAATCACTCCCATTGTAGGATCGTAGGGAGATCAATGAAAAATGGGGGAAGATGTTAAAGGCCCATGTACTTGGGAAATAGGCCCATCTACCATTAGATCCATTGACAAAGGCACATGTGGAGTGTGCTTATTGTTGGATTTGCCAAGATTGACGGTGGGTGGGCCATGTTGCCAATGCTATATGTGGTAGAATGTAAGCTCATAAATCCAATGGTACGAGTATTGCAACACGAGAATTAAAAACATGCAAAAATATTAGAAACGAAATATGAATGTGAGATAATTTTTTTTAGGTGGGCGAAAAAGGGTTAGAAAACAATGCAAAATGGTTGGAAAGTGAGTTGAGATGACTTCAAAATTATAAAAAAAAAGGTGAGCACAATGGCTATCAAAAGTTTAAACCTTAAATGTCATTTGAAATAGTAGTAGTTCAACTAGGGGAGTAGAAATTATGCCTTTGCCTTAACTTGGTATGTAGTAAAAGATCAATGTGAGAGTTAAGATGATGGGCCATAATGTTGTTTGTAGCGTGAGAAGGGATCCATGATACCATAGAAAGGACCCAATTGAATGGAGCCCCTACTTTGTTCTGAGGCAAAATTGAGAAACCTTAAGGGAGAGGAAGAAAGGAAGAGAAAATAAGGGATACAGATGTTAGATTAATTAGGGTTTAAATCTTAATTAGTTATTTTAGGGTTTTAAGAACATGTGTTTCCTCCTAAGAGGTCACAGGTTCAAATCTAGAGGGGGGTAGGGTATGTATACCTCCGTAGACTTTAGTAGTCAAATCGTTGCGTGGAGGGTGTCCCTTGTCCCACAAACAAGGGGGCCTCATACACCAATTTGGTGTTTGGCTTGGCCGTGACCTTAAAATTAGATTATTATTATTATTATTATGATACTCCAATTAGGGTTTGTATAGCAAGTAATCAATGAATAGACAAAGGAAATCAAGCTAACCGAGTGTTAATTCCCAATCCCATTTGATGAGTTCATTAAACTAAGCATCGAAACAAGAAAGAAAGGAGAAAATGAATGAACTTGGATGAGCATTGTCGTGGGTGTCGAAGCTTATTGGATTGAAGATGAAAGTTGTGATATGCCTCTAAGAGAATGTTCCACCTCCCAAATGAACTTCCACATGTACTTGATGTCCCTACTAAATAGAGTTGTATTAACTTTCAATACATTGCAATAATAACATTATATTTTCCACATAAATGATATAGGCAATGAAAGAATGAATGGTGACCCAAGTGATCTCAGAAGGGTTTGATACATCCCTTTTCCTAATATGTTGGAAACCCCCTCGAGGTTGTAGGGTTGAACTATTTAGGGCATGAGACAATACTTGGTATTTGAAGATGTTCTAAGTTGAAACAAGAAGCCTATAGCGTTTGAGTCAAACTAAGAACAAGACATCTTTATTGAGGTGTTGTAGAAAGTACGAACAACCCAAGAGTCCACAATGTGGATTAAAGAGCAAGCTTAAGATTTGATGTTGATCCTTTCAAGACATTGAAAAATTAAGAGGGGAATTGAAGACTTCGAGAAAGAGGGAGGATGAATAGATAGGTAAAAATAACCAAGCTAAGTGTTAGAGTAATCATTGGAGGGAATGCCTTGAACAAAAAAGTGAAACTACATGGTTTGACCTCATTCAGTGAGTGTCTAAGACCATATTATTGGTTTTCCCCCAAATACAAGGTTTATGTTTTGGGAGTCACAAGTCATAATGGTTGTACAACTAGGAGAGCGATGATTCACTTAGTGCCTTGATACCAGGAGAACTTAAGGAAGATTCAACTGATTTGATTCCACAAATAGCAAACCCAAACATGCCCGAGTCATCATGGATTTGTAATGAAGCATCTCAAGTAACTATGGACTTGATTAGAGGCTTGCACTTCTATTTGGACCCATAGAGTGAGGAAATACCCCAAGTGAGTACTTTTAAGAGTCAAAGTGAACCAATCCAACAACCAATGACTAAAGGATATGAGGGGAAAGATGGTAAAGGGACCCTGCTTAAGCACTAGACACCCCTTAGAGATCAATCACACGTCTAAGCTAAAGAGAACTCAAGTAGGTGGTTCAACACAGAAGGACAACACGAGATATTGAAGTTATCATTGGAAAGGTCATGCATGGACACAATAGAGAAGTAGATCATATCATGACATTCCTAGTGGGTAGGCATATCTGAGTACTAAAGTGTGAAATCCATATAGTACATATTACCTCCCTTATAGGCATATGGATGAGGGGTGATTTTGAGAATCACCCCCATCTCAAAATTTATTTTTTAATTTTTTTGTTGAATATTTTTTATTTTTTAAATCTGTGTTTTTTCATAAATATTTATAAATATTTCTTTTGGTGTATTTTTATTTTTAATTTTTTTATTATTTGTGTTTTCTTAATTGATTTAAAATTTGTTCATTTGTTTTGTTTTATTTTTTAATTATCATTATAATTTTTAAATGGGAGGGCAAGGGAAGAGTAGGGGTGGGGACTCTTTTATCTTTTTTAAAATAAAGAGACAAATCTATTTATTTATTTTAAATTCCACTTTAAACAACCATGCTTTTCTTCTAATTTCATTCTTTTTAATGATTTTGTTTGCAACAATGTCGATTGTTAAAGTCACGATTTCATACAAGTTGTAATTTTAACTTTGGAAAAAAGGGGGTGATGCTAGGAGTACCACTTTTCGATTTGAGAGTTGATTTTAAGGTTTTATTTGCAAAAATTCTAGTTGTTAAGGTCATTGTTTCAAACAAGTTGTAATTTTAATTCTAAAAAAAGAGGTGATTATGAGAGCACCACTTCTTGATTTAGGGGTTGGTTGTTGTTAAAACCATGGTTTCAAAAAATTGTAATTTTAACACCAAAAAAAGGGGGGTGATTTTAGGAGCACTACTTTTTGATTCAAGGGTTGATTTTAAAGATTTGGTTGCAGCAATATCAGTTTTTAAGGCCACGATTTCAAAAAAGTTGTAATTTTAACTTAGAAAAAAAGAGGGGTGATTTGGATAGCACCACTTTTCAATTTGGGTGTTGATTTTAAAATTTTGATTACAATGGTACTAATTGTTAAGACCATAGTTTCAAACAAACTACAATTTTAACTCTGAAAAAAAGGGTGATTTTGGAGAACTATTTTTTTATTCGAGAGTAAAAGATCGTTAAATGTGATCTCTAAAAAATGAAAACTATGGAGGGTTCTCATCAAGTTGGTAACTAAGTTACAAGGGAAGGTGAACATAATGATCTCAATGCCCAAGTAAGTTATGTACTTGTAAAACAAAGGTTAGCAACTTGCTCTAAGTAGGGGAGAAATAACAACAACTCTCAAGGACATGGAATGAGTAAAGGCGCGGGGAAATGATGGAGAAGAGTTGAGAGATGAAAATGATAGAGATGAACTAATGAAGGAAAGGATGAGAGGTGAAGAGGTGACAACATTGGGGTTGAACTAGTGAAGGAAAGAGGCGACATATGACAATGCTAGAGTTGAACTAGTTAAGGCAAGAGGTGACAATGCTAGGGATGAATTAATGAAGACAAGAGGTGGAAGGAAGGAGATATTTGGGACCCCATAGTCACAATATGTGGGATGTGACAACTAAGATCAATGCGCTTGGGAGGTGACAAAGAGGCATGATGATTGATCCCATTTGGCAAGAAGTTATTTCGAGTTGGGCCCTATCCAAGATTAAAGGCGACCAAAGGAGAAAAAGAGGAGAAAAAGAGAAGTGTGAGCATTGTTGATTTCTCAGTGAACATAAACAACATAAGGCCCAAGTTGGCTATGCAAATATCCCATTTTGATATGGGGCCTCATTCAACTTGGTAAACTATATTAAAACATGAAAAAACTCTAAAGGCTAGTATAGCTTGAAGGTATCGATGGAAAGCTAGGGATAGAAAGAAAGGATTTCCCTAAGTGTTTGGAGAATAAGGGCAAGAGGAGAGGAGGTGTAGAAGAAGTAAAGAATGTCACAAGAAAACTTCCTCGAGTGAATTAGGGTAGGCTAGGACAAAGGAGAGGAGAGACTACCTTGAGGAGATCAACGCAAGTAAGAGGGAGACTGCCCCTTGTAGGTTAGGGAAGGTGAGAGGGAGAGAAGGTAGATCAAGAAGAGAAGTGGCTCGCCAGATTAGAGGACAACTTTGACTTTCTCAAGTGGACTTTGGGATCTTAGCAAGCAGAGGAAGAGGAGGTTTTAAAAAATCTCAGAGATTTTGTAAAAGAGACCAAAGGACGTGCCTAAGGGGCAACCCTAGGAAGGTGAGAGAAGGGAGTAGGGTTGCGTTGAACGAAATATGCCTTGTTTGTGGAAGAACAAAATCTAAAGTATGAAGGTGCAAGGGACAATCATCATCACATTTAGTCAAGGACAATTACAGAGGATGTTGTACTCTAAGTCTCCTTGGAGCACCAAAAAATGAGTGTCGATTGTCTTAGGGCCAAGGGTCAAATGAATCTCAATAATCTCGAGGGTCTAGTCTTGGACGTGTTGAATCCTTAAAAGGCCCAAAGTGTGGAAGAGAATAAGGGAGCATCAAGGGCATGATAGATAGTGATAGCTATGATATTAAGGGTAGACCCAAGATCGATTATGAAATCACTTTATGGTGATGTCATTGCATTGAATCTCAATGCAGAATGAGTTGACCATATTGCCTTGTAGTTTCTTAAATGAAGGGATGCGAGAAATATCAAAGGAGAGAGAGGAAGCTTGAGCTTTATTAAGATCAGGGACAACTCAAAAATGGTTTCGATCATTTAATCCATTTGGTTAGGACATAACTAAAGAATATCCATGAAGGACATCTTGGATGTGTGAGGAGATAGGGTCTAAACAAAGGAGGAAGAGGACAAGGAAGGTAATGGCATGGATCATACAACAAGGGGAGGAGAGAGAGAAACATACTATAATGGAGCTCTTTGTTGATCTCGAGAGATAGTCTCGATCCAATTAGAATGAAGGGTACTTTTTACATCAATGAGCTTGAGGGGTGGTTCTTGAATAGGTTGATATGGGGGGATGCCTACCTAACGAATTGGAAGGATGGTATCAAGGTAAACAAGATTAAGTAAGGAATTATAAAAAGGGCACACTTTTTTCTGGCAAGAGATGGTCACAACCACAGTCCAATACGGGTTGGCCTTTAGATTGCCAGGGGTCCACTTAACAACTTAGGTATGTTATAGAAGAATTAGATTTAGGTCCAGATGAAGCCTTCTTATTTTTCTTAGAATACATATGAGGATTATGGTCATGCATGGGGTCCTTATAGATATTGAGTTTAACATCTCTTTTGCAACCACTGTTTTAGGTCTTGGAGGGGGGTTGGTTTGGCTTGCTTTGTACTTCATTGTTTGAGGGCATTTAACTATTTAAGTATTTGGCAAGGATTGGTGTTATGAGTATTATGTTTGTGGTATTTATACCACAAGCCAATTTTTTAGGTTGAGGCATCCTTTTGTTCCTTTTCTTGGGTGTAGAAGATGGTTTTAGTCTTGATTTTGGGTGGGGGCACCTATGTCACCATGTCAACTATTGTAATTTTGATGGAGACTTGTATTTGGGGTGGTTTTGGTTATATTTCTTCCATGGAAGCCTCGAGGTAAACATTTTCAATTCGTAGGAGGAGATTGTTACTTCTTTAGTTGAATCGGGGTTTTCAAGAAAAAGACTTTGCATGCTCTCCTTATTCAAGGCTTGGTGAATATTTCAATGAGGGTATCTTTTGAGAGTTATGTTGTGGAATCATGGAGAAATTTGCACCATCAATAGATGAATGTTGAAGAAGGTTCATTGTCATCTTCTTTAAGCTTTATGATGGTGAAAACACTAATGCCATTTGGTCTAGGAATGTTAAAATGTTGGATGAACTATTTTTTTAATAAGTGAAGGTGGTAAAGATATCCTTCAAGGAGATGATGAAACCAATGAAGGGGAACACCTTTTATGGATCAAGGAAAGAGTTTAATCATGACGTTGTTTCATGGATGAACTTGGCAAAAGCATCCAAGTGATGTTGAGGGTCTTCCCCAATAATGCCATTGGAATTAGGCAAATATGGTATGTTTGGGGATAGCCATGTTATTGTAATTTGGGGGGAGAAAGGGTGTTTAAATGCTTGGTCAAAAGGTCTTATTGAAATGCACCTTCTTTTCCCACCTAGGTTTGGTTTTGACTAGAATAATGAGGTGTGTTTTTATTAGGGGGTGGTACCCCAACACCACCTCTCATGTTTGGATGTAGATAGGGTCTCTTGTTATACAAATGAGGGTTGTTTAACATGCTTGTACTTGTGTTCCAATTTCCAGGGAAATTAACACTATGAGGTTGTCATTGTTGGCATGAATGCTTGTCGAAGAGAATGTGAGAAAGTTGGAATCAACATTTGTGCTAATGATTGGAAGAAAGTTGAAATCTGTGCTTGGCTTTGGGGAACATTGGGATGTGTACTTGGGTTTGGGGAATGGTGGGATGTGCATTTATATTATTGATGTGATTGCATAGAAGTTGGTATGGAACTTGGTTTACTCTTGGGACTTATGTTGTATGAATACTTGTTTGACGGGGGAATCCTATTGGAGGTTGAGAAATTTAAGGTAGGACATTGACATCCCTTTAGATGATATATGAAGAGTTTTGAAGTTCTTGTTGATAATGTTGTATGCGTATTTTCCTATTTTGAATATGAGTTTGAGGTAAGGTTAATTGTGTTGAATTTTTCTAATTTTCAGATCTGATAATTATTGCCTTATGATTTAAATGCTACTATTATCATAGAATAATTACACACTGAAAATCTCAACAAGTCTTAGTGAACTTGATGAGAAGTTATTGCAAGTAAATATTATATGAGATGATATATTACAATTGAGGGCCCCGATATATATACTTGGGTTGGACATGTCTTTTCCATATTGTCTTTTCATTAATTAATTAATTATTAATTATTGATTATTTATATATTATACATTATATTATAAATATATTATTTATATATTATATTTATGTTGATGATTATTTCCTCACATGCATGTCTAATTAATATAGATAACTCCATCCTGGAGCAATCAATGTGAGAGCAACTCGAGTCTATCTAGTCCTTGTCAGGAGAAAGACTATGCCTGGGCCATTCACTAGTAGCAAAGCTCCGTGAGTGAATGAGTAATTTCCCTTGGTCAAATCAGCATGACCAATCCAGGAGAATGTCTGCCTGATGCTGCTAATTGGAGAAACATCAACACTCCCTCTCAGCAAGGGAGACATTCTGCATCACGCCAAGCTTGTCTCTGAAGTATACAAACTTTGTCTTAGATAGAGGCTTGGTGAGAATGTCCACAATTTTCTCATCTGTGGATATGTACTGGAGATTTACTGCTCCCTTCTGTACCATGTCTTGGATGAAGTGATCTTTGATCTCAATGTGCTTCAACTTGTCATGAAATATTGGATTTTCTGAAAGCTTGACACAACTTTGACTATCACAATGTATTAAGGTTGTCTCTAGCTCTTGATCAAATAGTCCTACAAGAAGTTTTCGAAGCCATACTGCTTCACGACTTGCGACACTAGCTGCGGTATACTCCACTTCTGCTGTACTGAGTGCTACATAAGTTTACTTCCTACTAAACCAGGACATCATAGCTGATCCTAAGCTAAAGCAACACCTCGAGGTGCTCTTTCTGTCCACTGCACTTCCTGCCCAGTCAGAATCAGTATATCCCTACAACCTCACTTCACCACTTGAGTCATATCTCAGACCATTTCCAACTGTACCATGCAGGTACCTCAACACATGCTTTCCTGCAACTCACCGGAAGTGCCTCGGTTCAACCATGAAATGGCTCAGGGTGTTCACTGCAAAGCAAATATTTGGCCTAGTGTTAACCAGGTACATCAAGGATTCAATGAACTTCCTGTACATAGTGGAATTCACTAGATCTGAATATAAAGTGGAATCACTCAACTTCTTCATATTTGTCATCATAGGTGTAGCCATGGACTTGTAGTCCATCATATCAAATCCGCTCAAGATCTCAATTGTGTACTTCCCTTGTCTGAGGAAGATCTCACTTGGTTTTTGCCACACCTCCAATCCCAAGAAATAATGCATCAAGCCAAGATCCTTCATCTCAAACTCAGAGGCCAACTCCCTCATGCACTGATCGATGAGTCGGTCTTCTCCTGTAAGGTCTTGGCATGATTTATAGGAAAGCGTGTGCTTGTCATTGATGGCAAGAACAACAACGACGATGGCATGATTGTAGGGATAATTTGCAGAAGGAATCAAAGCTTAGGAGGAATAGCGTGAGTTTGCAGAAGGAATCAAAGCTCAGGAGGAACAACGCAGAGTTGCACGTAGAGCACAAGCGTGAGCCAGGGCCAAGTGTACGGAAGGATCAAAGGTAGAGGCATTTGACACTTAGAAATTCTTCCAAGTCGGGAGGAAGTGTAAGCTTAGGAGGAGGAGTGACAGTGGCCGTTGGATCGAACACTGTGAAGAATATTGACCGTTAGATCAGAGTCTAGACAGGAGAAACGAGTACAAAAGAGAGGAACAGATCCCATCTGTTGGATCTGAGCGCAAAGGACCAACAACCGTTAGATCCAATGGAGTTGCGAGGAGGTTACCATTCGGGGAATCACACTTTAGAAGAATTGGCAACTTGAAAGTTGAATTACCCAAAGCCTGAAATCCGAAATGAATGTGGACCATTGGATCTGTAGAAAATGCCGATGACCGTCGGATTGAATTAGTGGAAGGAAAGGATAAGCAAAAATGGAGAGCCATTGGATGTAATCCACAACAAATATGCATCGCAGAACAGATCGAACCATTGATCTAAGATCCTGATCGAATGAACAACAATCACTTCGAATATAAAGATGTAAGGAGGTTACGCTCCACAAAGTTTGAGAGTTGAAATTCCTAGAATGTGAATTTCCGTCAGCCGTCGGATCATTCTAAGTGGAAGGATAGGATAAGCTAGAAGAGCTGCATCGCAGAAATATCGAGTCGTCGATCTAAGACCCTGATCAACGAACAACATTCGCTTCGGGTCTAAAGTTGCGAAGAGGTTACACTCTAGAATGTTTGAGATGTGAAATACCTGAAGCTCGGAAATCCGAAATGAATAATGATCCTCGGATTTGGAGGATAAACAAGGACCGTTGGATCAGGGCTGTTGGTCAGCAAACAACATCAGCAAAAGGGCATATGGAAGACCACGTCAGCAAATACACATGGCATCATCAGATGATGACAAACGTCCAGAGGAAATTGGCTCGTGCCATGTCAACAAGTGACGTAAGCAAGTTACGTTACTTCGGGAGTTTCAAATGTCAAAATTCACGAAGTATCGAAGGATGAAGATTCAAAGTCACTCTCAGCCATCGATCTAAGATACTATCTTGACCGTTAGATCAAGGATATGAACATGTGTCAAATCAGAAGATCTACGTTGACATCAACAAGAAAATGTGACAAACCACGCCATCAGTCTACGTCAGCAAGGACAGGTGGCACAGTCAGAGAACGACAACTGTCAACTTGAAATCAACATTTAAGGTACGTGCAAATCACAAATCTGAGTGACATGTGGCAACTGCTCGGCTCGTGACACGTCATCAAGTGACGCAAGAGTTACGTCACTTCGGGAGTTTTTCTTCGGGAGTTTTACCACCAGCACTCGCCCAAAGACTTGAAGTCCCGAATGTCGGAGACCTAAAGTGGACACAAGACGTCCGATTTGAAGATCACTTCGGGAGCAATCTCATCCGTCGATCTACTCCAGTGGAAGGATAGCGTAAGTTGAAATATCCAAAGTCCAGAGACGCGAAAGGATCGTGACTGTTGATTCGAAAGAGACATGCGTCGGTGGATTGTTAGCTCCGGGAAAAAGCAAAGGAATGTTGAAAGGTTGGAAAGTTGAGATTTCTGAACCTCGAATACCCAAAGGGATTGTGACCGTTGATTTGAGAAGACCACATGTTGTTAGATCACAGAGTCTGGGTGAAATGCTCCGGGAGAAAACAAGAACTTGAGAATTGAAACACCCGGAGCCCAGATCGCGAAATCGATCTCGTTCGTTGGTTTGGAGGGATACGTGTCATCTGATCCCTGAGACCAAGGATTGTGCGTGGACAAAGGAAAGAAGGCAGAGTCATCGATTGAAGAGGACAAATGTTAGCATATCTTCTATTTCGGAAGATATCCAGTCAACAACAACAGGGTTTGAGAGTTGAATCTCCCGGAGCCCGGATCACGAAGGAAACCTCAACCATTGATGGAGGAAGGAGAGATATGGTCCGCAAACCTGAGAATACAAATATGAACCGTCCGTTCAAGAGCACCGTCAATATCGTGAGATCAACGATCCTGCTCCATTGCAGAGACAAAACATGCTTGAGCCTTAATTTTTCATGAGCGGGCCGCAATTGAAACCATGGTTTTGTAGAAAGGATGCGTGGAGGCTCGTGGTGAATTGCGGGGTGAACAATAGTTTGGTTTAAACCACCTTTGGATGTGCTTGCAATTGCTTGGTCACATGAAGCTCATAGCCCAAGGTCATATCGTGAAATGGAGTTAGTGCTCACTAGACAAAAATCAGGAAGCGCCTTGTTGAATAAGCGCTTGGTCACTGCCGGTGGTCACGTGAAGGAAGGGGCTTAGAAGCCTAAGAAGACATAGTTGCTTGTATGTAACTAACAGAGAAGACGAAGAGTCTCGACTGCCATAGAAGCTAAGGAACCTCAGCATAACAACCACTGATGATGAACTCACAGGGAACATAACCGCCAAAGAAGATGAAGAGTTGCCATGATGATCAGGAGATGACTCGATGTGAGAAAAGCATGCAGAACAAAGAAGTGAAGTAATTCTATTGTTGAGTGATGCAGGAGCAAGGAAGAGATGCAGTGAACAACCTGAAGGGTAGAACAATGATGCCATGAAGAGCATGCAGAGGTATTGTGCATGAAGGATGCAGAAGGTGCACAAAGAAAAAAGAAGAAAACACAGAACAAAGAAGGGGTGGTGGCTGCTGTTGAGTGTGATTCATGCGAGTAGAAGCAGACTGTGCGCAGAAGATGATACACACAGAAGAGGCGTAGCACAGAGAATGGAAAGAAGACATAGAGCATAAAGCATAGAAGAAGCAAGGAACATAAATGCATATCTGAGAGAGGAAGAGAAAGCGCAAGGTGGCGAGCAGGAAGACACTGATGTAGGCAGAGTAGAGCAGTGTAGCAGAACAATGGTGAGATAGGTAAGTCATTGATATACATTGTATCACTGTAATAAATTTCAGTAAGAAAATATTTATAATTCAGGGAGGTAGGGAGGTGCTAGGGAGGACTGTTGTCCTCAGAGGCTCAAGTGGGTGCTTGAACATAGGGAGTTGTAGCTTCCATCTAGTTGCAGCCAGCAAAACCAGGGTGGAAGGGTGGTGTAAGGGAGAACTATTGTTCTATGCTAGACATGTTGGTGCCTGTGTAACTGGAAGTTGGTGCTTCCATCCAGTTGGTGCTGGAACACTCAGGGAGTTGGTGCTTCCTTCTAGTGGGTGCTAGAGAAACCAGGGAGTTGGTGCTTCCTTCTAGTGGGTGCTAGAGAAAACAGAGAGTTGATGCTCTCAGCAAGTTGCTGCTTGTAAAACAGAGGTGGTAGCCTCAAAAAGAGTTGTTGCTTCTAAGAATAATAATCTACATAAAATAAAGATTACTTATCATATCAAGAAGAAGAGGTTTTTCCCTTTATGGGTTTCCTCATGAAATATCTGTCTCTGTATATTTCATGTGTGTGATTGATGTTGAATAGTCTATTGCTTACTTCCTTGCATTAGTGTGATCACCATTGAGTGTTTTGTAAAGAGTTTAAAATTGACATAATTGTTTAAGCACAATAACAACTGATTCACCCCCCCCTCTTAGTTGTCCAACAATTGGTATCAGAGCAAGTTCCTTTTATTTAAAGGTAGATCGGTAAGCTTAAACATGTCAAGTCATGAAGGAACTTCAACCAATAAGGCCCCTCTGTTTAATGGAACAAAATTTGCCTTATGGAAAGTTAGGATGAGAACCTACATAATGGCTTTAGGTGCAGATGTCTGGGATGTGGTAGAGACTGGTTATATAAAGCCAGTTGTACTATCTAATAAGGATGACAAGCGAGAATTCAACTTCAATGCTAAGGCTATGAATGCTATTCTGAGTGGGCTTGCAGAAGCAAAAGTTGTAAAAGTTATGCACTTAGAAACTGCCAAAGACATGTGGGACAAACTCATTAGCAGTTATGAAGGTAATGAGAAGGTAAAGGATGCCAAGCTTCAAACCTACAGAGTACAATTTGAACAACTACAGATGAAAGAAGATGAAACTATTGGGAAGTACTTTCTGAGAGTTGAAGAACTAGTAAATGCAATGAAATATCTTGGTGAAAAAATTGAGGAAGCCTCTTTAGTTCAGAAAATTTTGAGATCTCTGCCAAATAGGTTCAACCTAAAGGTCTCTGCTATAGAAGAACTTAATGATCTAAAAGATTTGGCCTTTGATCAAATTCTAGGAACATTGACTGCATATGAAATGAGGATAGGTAAAGATAAATCCACCACTAGAGAAGCTTCTTTTAAAGCATATAAGAATGAGGAATTTGAGCATGATGAAATTGAAGCAAAATTTGTGAGAAGACTAAAGAAAGGATCAGGCAAGTACCAAGGCAAGTTTCCCTTCAAATGTTTTAACTGTGGAAATATAGGTCACTTTTCATCTAAGTGTCCACACAAGAAGAAGGACCAAAACTCTGAATGTGAAGAGAAGTACAAATCCAAAAGATTTGATAAAAAAAAAGTTTATGTGTAAACAATGATGACTCTTCAGAAGACACAGATAATGACTCTTCCTGTGAAGATAAGGTAAATGACTTCGTGCTTATGGACAAAGAGGATTATGATAATAAAATCACAGGAAGTGATGTTGACGATGAAGAAGCTGTGGTTGACTTGGAAGGAGAGCTGATCAGTGCTTTGGAAGAGATTGACAGACTTAAACTTAAGAAGAGAAAGCAAAAACAATTGCTGATATAATTTGAGAAAGGCAGTAAAAAACCCGATGAAGACTTCGCCCTGCTAGAAGTGGAATTAGAAGAGGCAAAGAAAATAGAGGACATTCTAAAACAACAGTTATCAGAGAAGAAGGCAAGATGTGAAGCTCTGGAAGAAGAAGTAGTGAATACTAGAAAAGAGTTGGAGAAGTTTAAAGCCTTGTATCACTAGAATCTGTCAAGTATCAAAGCCTCAGAAGGATTAGCCACCATTCTGAATCAACAAAGGAATCCAAAGTTGAAAACTGGTTTGGATTATGAAGAGGGATCAAGTAGTGGTCAACCAAGCAACAAAGAACCCATCAAGTTTGTCAAATCTACAACCAATGACAACATCAAACCTGCATAAACAAAGGAAGATAATCAACCACCAAGGAGGAGTAAAGAAAAAGGTGCCAGAACTGAATATGTAGAACAAAGAAATAATACACCCTCTACTCAAGGAAATCATCAACATGGAACAAATAAACTTGCTCAAAGAAGACAACGATTTTCCAGGTACAAAGATTTTTTCTATGGATATTGTTTCTACTATTCTAACTTTGGCCACAAAGATGTAAATTGTTCCTTAAGATTTAGACATGAGCAATCAAGACACCCAAGGAATAAATATTTGCCACAACAAAGAATGAGACAACCAAGTAACAAACAACCACATATTACAAATGGTCAAATTAAGTTTAGAGACATGCAATTGAGGAGGTCAAGAAATAATAAACAACCAATGAGTAGACAACGCTACACCAATCACTTTGAACTATTGAACAATGAGATTGAATGCTATAACTATCATAACTTTGGTCACAAGGCTGCACATTTCCATCTGAAGAATTACAAAGCATATCCAAGGATAAAACCCTTAGGTAGAAATGCCAGCGCATGGAAAAAGAAAAATAGTGAAAAATGTGGTCTAGTACTTTCAACTCAAAAACAAAAAGACCCCTGGTATATAGACAGTGGATGTTCCAAGCACATGACTAGAGACAAGGACAAGTCTCCGTGTATAAGTAAAAGCATAAGGAAAGATAATAATGTTTATATTGAACCCTCCCCTGCAAGAAAAGAAGAAGACTCAGATACAATAAAAGAATGTTCTGTGAGCATTTATCTCGTGGAAGAAGTAGAGGAGGAATCATGTCATAAGATGGAAGCAGACGTTGTGAATATTAGAAAGAAGGTTGAGAAGTCAAACACCCAAATCAAGTTCTTAAATAGTTCCATGATTGTGGATGAGATCTTGGATAGTCAGAGATCACCAAATGAAAAATCTGGTGTTGGATACAACAAGGAAGAAATCAATACTCCTAAGAAGTATAACATAGGTCCTTCATTTGTAAAAAGGGAAAGCGGGTATGACTCAGGTTATTCAGGTTCAAAGAAAGAAAGAAATACTGCAATATTTAGAAGATCATATCAAGGAAGACATCCAAAAGATACTCATACACCTCAAAGTAAGTTTAAACGAGAGACGCCTGTTAGAATATAAAGGATTGTGTGCTCGTTTTACCACGACGATACCCTCGTCTCCCAACCATAGGCCGAAGCCTCCCTCCGAGCACCTTGACCTTGACCGAGAAGAGAATTCTGGCT
>ML783529.1:1016373-1056944 GCA_009831015.1 Picea engelmannii | reverse complement strand
CATCAATTATGTAATTGTCTTTTCTTATATAATTTTGGTTGATTCACTCTTTATCCCTAAAGATTGTCTTTTCTTTCTTTTACTTTTATATGATTTTGATTGATTCAATCCTTATTCCTAATATCAATTTTTTCTTTGTTAACAAAATTATGTGTAGGAAAATGCTACAGTTTCTGCTTTCATGGAGATATCTAACTCCATTGCTCATGATCTTGAAAGACTCAATGATGTTGGACAACAATTGTGGGTGAATTTTGTTGTCTAATTTTATGAAGTAAAGCCACTGATTGAATTCATCAAATTTAAATGCATTGTCAATTAGATCTGTATATATGATTAGTTAGACTAGTATTTTTCAGATATATATTTGTTTATTATTACTATTATATTAATGCTTCCATATGCTATCAACTATTAAAATAAAAAAATGCTTGATAGTTGCCATTAACATTATACCCATATTTGCGAAACAAATAGCATTGTGTATTATAAGCCAGAGTTGATCAATTCAAGTGATTTAATCTTTCACTCCTGAAGTGATTACGAAATATATGCCTCATAAGATTGTGAGTTACTACAACAACCTCTTCAAAAATATCTTCTGAGAAGTCTGATCTACCTTCTATTGCGATCTATTTTTTTCAGTGGAAGATTAAGTTGATTAGACCCAAGTGCAAAGGTCAAAGGCCAATGCTCTATAATTCATTTTTTCAAGTGAAGAGTGTAAGAGGTCTAACATTCATCGTAATTTTTTTTTTTAAGTTTGTAAAATTTATTTGGAGAATTCCAAAAATTATAAAACATGTAGTCAACATATGGAAAACACACTCATATATAATTAATGAATTGCTGAAATATATATAGTGGAAATGCAAAACCCATTAAACTACTCGACCATGTTTCATTGGCTAAATGAGAATTAAAATATGAAAAAGTTTTGGCAATTCTAAAATCTTTAATTAATTAGGAAATGTACATTCACATCCAAAATGCTATTGATGTATGGACTACTAGAAGTACATTGAAAGATTTGTTTTACACACAATGCGAAATAATTAGGATTGATCTATGATTGAAATTGTTTCAACAAAAATTAAATAATGGTGGGATGTATCGGAATGCACTTTTAGACTAAAGAACATTAATAAACAAATAAATAATGCACGATTTCTAATAGTGGAAGATAGTTTGATAGTAAACATATTGATTATAGGGTTTCCAACCTCATAAACATTTTCTAAAAACCCTACAATTCATTGATAAGTTGGAAAAAACTACATTTATAAGTTGAGTGAATTATTGACCCAACATGATAAACATTTGGGAAGAACAAACAATCAGGGGAAGATGTATTCTACACACCTACACAAGTTCAAGCTCTAGTTAGACACTTGTTGATGGTTCAACAGGGAGAGGTGCTCCAATTAATCCTAAAATTTTAGGTGGAAATCAAAATCAATATTCTTATTGAGGTCATCACTGAAGTTGTAGCTAGGGAACATGAAACAATAATTTCAATCAATAAGGTTCCAATAATTTTAGATCAAGATAGTCATGGATACCTACAAATTGTAACTATCAATATGGAAGAGGTAGAGACATGCATCAAATCACTTGTAAAAGATGTAATAGACCTGGACATTATGCATTAGATTGCACTCCTAAAGATAAGTTGTTCAAGTTCAAGCAAAATTCAACTTCAACACAATATGCAAATGCATAAGACGTGGACGATGATCCAAATAATTATGAGTATGTGTTTATTTCTCTTCAAAGAGCAGAGTTAACAACTTCAATTGTCTCTATCTACTCATTTTTGAAGTAAATATGAAGATTCATAGATAATGGATACAAGTGTAACACAACATATGACATTTAGAGGAGTTTTCTTTTGGAATTTTAATGAATGTAATTTAAATACAATATTTTTGGTGGATGACACCATAAGGAAATGGTTCTATAAAGGTTTTTCTATTAGGGGTTGGAGAGAAAAGGATTTGTAGCATTCGGTATGTATCAAACATTCAAGATAAATTTGTTTTCATTAGTGTGAATTTGACAAACAACACATCAATTATCATGGAAAATGGATTGGTTGAAATCAATTCAACAAGGGACAATTTCAAAAAAATAATGACTAGTCATGAAGATGGAAAATTTCTAAGGATAAAAGGGACATTCGGTTTTAGGAAACAATATTTTTCAGAATTAGTTGATTTCAACATTTCACCCATTAGATTATGGCATGTTTGATATGGACATTTGAACTTTGAGAGTCTTTCCCAACTTCAAAAACAAAGAATGGTAAGAGGACTACGGACCTACAAAAAGGAAGATGTGAGATGTGGAGCTTGCATTTATGGAAACATTTCCCCATTGGATCATGGAGAGCAAAAATGTGTTTGCAACTTATCCATAATGACATTTTTGGACTTTTAGAAACTTCTCTTAAAGGATGTAAGCGACGAGCCTTACAATTTCCCTATTTCGCTTATCAATTTTGTACCATTTTATTTTTGAATTTGAACCTTATTCTTTGTCCATTGATACCTTTTACCCAATCCGTGCTTATAATGATCAATTGGGATTTTATGAATTTTTACTTGGAATATTATGTTTTAATGAATGTTATTATTAAGGATAGAGTGAAATGCATGAATTTATGTGTATAGAGTTGTTAGTGATGTTATTTCAGAATGCAGAGCGAATTCATTTCTTGACATTGTAGAGATTTTTGATAATCAAAGGGTTTCATGATCAAATTCATCATTCAACTTCATGATGATGAGTACTCCAAGATGCTAATGAATTCTTTTAGTTGCTATTGTGTTCCCTCCATTTGCTGATGATTCAATGTGATGCATCGAAAAAGTTAAGGAGAATATCATTTTTGGATGAATGAGTTCTATGGATGGTTGGAGTTGAAGACCTTGCATATTTTACTCCAGAATTGTAGCAATGAATATTTCCATGAATAATGGAAGATAATTGGAACAAATAGAAGAATAATGCATCTCACTAAATTAGTTTTTCTTTTTTAGGAATGGGTTCCTTCTTTTTCTCTCTAGGATGTAAAAGAAAAGCATCTAAGGAGATAAAATTAGTTAGTTAGTTGTTAGTAATTTTTCCTGGGATTGAGTGACTACCCAAGAACGTAATAGACAGATTGTATAAAGAAACAAATTTTGAAATCATTTCGATTCAATAAATAATACATGATACTTTTTTTTATCCTTCTCAATTACAATTGTTGGTTGTTCTTATAGTCTTTGATTTAGTTTATTAAGTGATCATCTAGTGAGTTGTAGAGTATGGGCACACTCTTGTAGCATGAATTTTGTTTCTTGTACAATGGTTTATTTTTTATTGATTGCATTCTTGAGTATTGAACAAAGTTACAATGGAACAATTTATTTCTCATTGTTCAGTTTTCCATCATTTCAACTTTCTAGTTGATAACATAAGTTATTTTTGTGGTTTGGATCCTGTTGAATTAGTGTATGATACTTTTTAATTTATTTAACCATTTTTCAATCATTCATTAACTTTAAAACAATAAATGCGTGTAAACTCAAATCACAGTACATAGAGTTTAACATGGAAATCCTTGCAGGAGAAAACCACAAAAACTTATCTTTATAAATATTTGTAGGTGCCAACCAATTGTTACAAAGCTTGTAGGAACCGAATTACAAGAGACACCAATCTCCTCAGTTGAACACCAACTCAACAAGATATTGTGTAGGCACCAACTTATTGGAGACACCAATATCCTCAGCTAAGCACCAACTCAACAAGATATTGTGTAGGCACCAACCTATTGGAGACATCAATCTCCTCAATTGAGCACCAACTTAGTAAGACTTGTATAGACACCAATATAAGAAATTCATACACAAATTAATTCTGACTTCACTTGCATGCTTCATACTTCATGCATTTCAAAGCATCATCATACCCTTAACTTTCATGTTCCAACGCTTCTTCTTGCTTCATACCCCAGACATAGCTTCAAACCCTAGTCAGATTTAGCCTTCATGTCCTAGCAAACCTCATAACATCATTCCAAGAATATAATTCCAGCAACATCACAACCTCAAAACAATGCACTTTGTAGCATCATAGACTTCATTCCTTCATAATACACCCTTAAAACTCCAAGAAAACTCTTCTTGCACAACTTTAGACCCTAATAATACTCTCAATCTTATCTTGCACACCTAAGATCTCTTCTGCGCACCTCAGACTTGATATTGTTGTTTAGATTCTCTTCAAATGTGCACATCTATCTTGTATTTATAGTGTTTCTGTGCTCAGTTTTAAGGCTGACTTGTAAAGACTAGCTGGGCTGACCTAAAATTTATGGTTGGGTTGTCTGATAGAAAAATTCATATCTCCTCATTCCTAAGGAGTTAGAGGGAATGCCATATACTATTGAAAATGTATTAGAATAAGATTTCCAACCATATAACCTATGCTCCCATTCTAGCTAGGTAGTTAGAGTAAAAATACCTTCAAATATAGGGTATCCAAACCAAGCATAAAAAATCCAAAAACAATATTTCCAACAATCTCCATCTTGCAATCTTTATCTTGGACATCTGTAGTCTCCCCCTGTCTTTGACATTGATGATGAAAACATTTACAATAGATCCTTCCCAGGAATACTAAGTAATCTAAGAAAAACAACCTTTTGACTACTTTCGATATGATTTATCTACGAAGTCTTAGATCATTTTTTAGTTGATTAGTTTTTTGTAGTTGGAGCACAACAAATCAATGTAAGCATACTTAGAGTCTGTTACTGAGTGTTTAATTTGCATCTTCTTAGCTCATTAATTAGTGATAATATAATATAACTATAGTCTAGAATAACCCCCCCAAAAAACACTGTTAACATATTATAAAACCCAATAATGAAGAGTTCTTGGATTACACATACAATGCAGACATTCTGAAAGACTATGCTCCCTAGTTAATAAATTAAGGTGAATTCTAGTGTATCTTATGTCTATCAATCCTAAGAATTTACGGAACACGTTAGTAAGTATTTTTTACTATTCATTGATGATTTTAATCAAATGACTTGGGCATATTCCCCGATACCAAAATTAGAGGCATTTAAAAACTTCAATACCTTTCATCACTCAGTTGAAAAGGAAACTAAGGAAAAAATTGCCACCGTTTGAGGAAAAATAACAGAGGGGAATAAGATAACGAAATTAGAAGGTAGTCAACTAATTCCTACACTCCACAACAAAATGGAGTGATATAGAGAATGAATAGGACTTTAATGGATATGATAACATCTACGTTGAAATTTAAAGAGTTAAGTTCATCTTATTGGGATGAAACAATTTAAATTGCAATTTATTTAGGAAATAGATCTTCCATTGCTTCTTTGGATGACTTCACATAATTTAAAGTTTGGTATGGTTTTAAACCTAAAGTTAAACATATTCATGTTTTTGGTTCAGTATACTATGCTTTAGTTCCTGAAAAAAAGAACTAAGCTAGACTCTTGTAGTATGAAGTATATGATGATTGGATATTCCAATAAGAAGAATGCATATGGAATCTTGTCTATTGGTAAGTTTGTTGTGTCCCAATGTCATCTTTGATGAAACAAATATAAATATGTTGTTGAGGTTGAAAGGCTTCTCAATTAGTGGGAACATAAAGTGGATAAGGAGGAAAAGATGGTGAAAAGTAAATTGAGGGACATTGGTTTGAAATGGATGGACTTTAATAGAAAATAGGAACACTGAAGAATTAGAAAATTATTCATATGATGGTTTTTCTTCGCATGAAAGCTAAGAGGAACTAACTTCATCTCACGATGAGCAAAAAATTCCCAAGTGAGGCCACTCAACTTCAAAAGGATGTAAGATCAAACGAACATAACAAAATAAGTTAAAGAAATTCCAATAGAATGCAATAGGATTTTTCCTTGGTGTCTAATGCTTCTATTGAACCTACCAATTTTAGAGAGACTATAGAACACGAGGAATGACAAAATGCTATGGTCAATGAATATGAATTAGTGATTGTAAATGACACTCGAAAATTGTTAATTGTCCTCCCAATATGAAACTCATTGGATGCAAATGGGTTTATATAGTTAAGTACAAAGGATAATATGGTATAATGATTGATAAACATAAAGAAAAACTAGTGGATAAGGATTTTTCTCAACTAGAAGGAACTAATTATGAAGAAACTTTTGCATATATAGGAACGTTGAATACTATAAGGATGGCCATTGCTTTAGCAACTCAAAATGGATGGAAGTCATATCAAATGAATGTTAAAAGTTCCTTCCTCAATGGTGATTTACAAGAAGAATTCTATATGACTCAATCTACATGTTTGAACTTGAAGGACAAGAACAAAAAGTTTGCAAATTGGTTAAAGCACTGTATAATTAAAACAAGCACCTAGAGCTTGGTATGCCAAAATGAATGGATGCCTTTGCAAAGTCATTTTTCAAAGAATTGAATTTGATGATACTTTTTATGTTCATCTATAAGGTAAACACTTGGTAATTTTGGTGATGTATGTTAATGAATTGATTATTATTGGGAATACTAATAATCATATTACATTGGTAAAACATGAACTACAAGTTGGAATTTAAAGTGATAGATGTGGGATTACTTTACTAATATATAGGAGTTACATTATTACATCAACCTAATAACATTTTCATTAGATAATGCAAGAACACATATGAATTATTGAAGAAATTTGACATGCAAGATTGCAAGTCTATACTTACCTCAATGGAGAAAAATTTATAACTTCCAAGATTGATGGGGGGATTTGGTAAACAATACTAGATATAAACAACTAATTGGAAGCTTGATTTATTTGACAACTACTTGTCCCAATTGTTCATATATGTTAATATTCTCTTAAGATTCATGTAACAACTGAGGGAAAGTCGCAAGATCATAGTAAAGAGAGTGAATAGATAAATCTAAAGTACAAAAGGTTATGGAATTTATAAAAAATAAAAGAAAATTGGACTTATTGGATATTTAGATGCATATTTTCTAGGCAATATTGATGATAGGATATCTAATTTATGCTATTTAATGCATATGGGATCAACATTAGTTTCTCGGAGTTGTAAAAAACAAGCAACAATTACAAATTTTTTAGTAGAGGCATAACACATTTCAACATGGGAAGAAACATGTGAGATTATTTGACTGCGCAAAGTTTTATAGTATCTTTGAGTTCTTCAAAAGGAGGTCACTTCTTTATTGACAAAACTTGCTAAAAATCCAGTGTTTCTGATGCACGAGCATCAAGAGCATCGTTACAGCTAAGTCAGAAACCCATGATGAGGATGATGATGATGGTGATGCAGGGGAATAAAAGTACACATATGCAAAACATGACGGAAAAAATGGTTGATGAACTATGTACGAGAAACAATTTCCTAGTGAACCGACGAATACAACGGTTGGCGACCCATGCATTCCGGTGGATGGTTATTTTTTTATGTGGAGTTCAACAATGTTTCTGTTTGCAGGCATAAAAGGAAGAAGAACGATACTGAAGAGTGACGAAGACCAAATATCGTGGAAAACCGAAATGGAAGACAAAGGGCGAGAAAGATATGAAACCTAGAAGAGAAAATGGACCAATTTAATGAAGATTTCTCATGAAGAAATGGGAATTCCTATTTGTAATGACTAATGAAGAAAAATGTAATAATGTAGACTAAATCCTAGAAAGTCTAGTTATGAATGAGAGATGGGGAGAAATGAGTAGATATAGGGATGAAGATTGTTGAGAGAATCATGAAAATATTATGGAGAGATCATAGAGGTTAATTATGGAGATGGTTGTGTATTAGTTTCAACTAATTAACTAATTTTATGGTTACTTATAATTGGGAACAAATTTGATAAAAGAGAATGGTTGATTAATAAAATTTCTCCTTTGAAGCATATTCCCTATGTGCCTTGCTTTGCAAATTTAGTAAATTTAGTGTATGTGAGTGTTTTTTAAATTTTGCTGGGCGTTTGATCCCATCATTTGGTATCAGAGCTTGGCAAAAGGTTCAGAATAGTTTGTTATTGATTTGCTGCTATGAAAATTTGCACTGTGAAGTAACTCGTGTGTTGCTGGTGAAGGAAGTGTTGCTACATGAGGGTTGAGGCCATTGTGAAATAGTTGCAACGTGAGGAAGCCACCAAGGAAATATGCTGCCATTGTTGTTGGAGGCTAAGCGTGGAGTAAATCTCAGAGGAGTCTAAAATGAAATCACTGATTAAGAAAAGGAAGAATGGCGCCTGCTACGTTATTGAGAGAGCAGCCATAGAAGACCACTTTCAAGGTCGCCATCTTGGTCACATCTTGCTAAGGAAGGTTTGCGGTTTCATCTTGAAAAGGGATTTTGAATTGTGGTTTCAATTTTTAATTCTGGTTTTGATTCTCAGATATTCAAAATGCAAAAGAAAATGAGAGAGGTGTCCTCAATGTTTGTGATGATAACAAGAAAATTGTGATTGGTTCTCTTGAAATGTGACCAGTTTTCATTAGATATTATGTTTTTTTCTAAAACATTCAGCTTTCACACAGTTGCACAACAGGGAGTGTGTTCTTCATTGGTTATACCACAATTGTGGAAGATGCAGATGATGGAATGAGAGGATATGATGACTCAGAATCTGACTCTGATGATGATCGACAGGCTCAGGCTCTGATGTGTCGTGTTAAGGAAAATGGCCCAAAAAAAACGAGGCTTACCAAGCCTCACTTAATGAAGTATAGTGTGAAACAATTGAAGCCTGAATCTGTGCTAATTTATAAAGCAATTGCAAAGGTAAAGCCAGGGGAAAGGAAATCACTTCCTGGTAAGAAACCAGAGGATGTGAGTTGAGTAAATCGCTGCCACACTGCCAAAGAAACACTGCTGCCAATAATTGACCGCCATAAAATTAATCGTGAAGTCCATAAATGAGGAGGACAGTGCTAGGTGAAGCAACAATTATGGCAATTCGATCATGAAGTATTTGAGAAGCAGCGTAAAGAGGAAAAGCACCTGAACCATAATGCAATTTTCCAGAGGTGTCCCTGGCCTGAAAAACCACCCTTTCATTTCTTTCAATTCAATTATCCTTTCATTTCTTTCAATTCAATTATGTTGGAGGTTTTGTTCATTTAGTGTTATCAGAAGGTTTAGATTTTTATTAAGCCGCAAGCTAGATACAATTGGCAGAGGAACAATGGGCAGAGAAAATACCATAGATGCTGGAAAGGCTGTGTCTAGATTTCCATTGATTATTAACTGTGTTCGTACAAATCTTATTGTAAAGCTATTGCTACAAGCTTTGCACTGCAGCCAAGACGTACTCACATAGACTGTACCTGCACTATGCTGTCCATTTTGAGAAACCAATATCTAATTTAGAATCCTAGAATCTTATTATTTTCTGTTGATTTAAATTGTATTTTTGAAAGTATAAATAAATTCAATATGCTAAAAAATCTTGAGACACTTAGATTATACAAATTTAGTCACTCAAATCTGTAGATCCAACCATTCTTTACTGGATTTCAGACAAAATCAAACAAAACAAAACAATAACCTAAAAACTACCAAAAAGTAAAACTTTTAGACTATGCTAATTTTAAATGCCAACGTGTTTAGAGTTGAAGATCCATTTTTTGTCAAAGCAATCATCTTTCATGGAAATAATTAGTGGAATAAATCCTTTGGGATTGATTTGACCAAATAATTCCAACATGGATGATGGAAAAAAACCCTTTGATTACAAAGCATACATGAAAAATTACATGCCAAGTATGCTGAAATTTAGTTCAATTGATGTATAAATAAATATCTTCAATGTATCATGGAATCCATGAGCAGCTTAAGGGTGGAAATTCAAAGCTGAAGAATATATAATGAAATTCTAATCAAGGATGAATAGGAGTAGAACCAACCTAATGCATCTATGATCCAAAGCTTGAAGTACTCCCATGGATTGAGAAGATCCTAGTGTGATGCGACATATCAACCATCCTCATTACAGTCATCTGTTAGTGAGTGATATACATAGGAATAATCCTGATAGGGTTGAGTCACATAACTACGGTCAAAGAATGATACTCACAATAACACCATACGATATTATCAATGAATATTTGGTGCACTTATTACAAAGGAGTTTACCTTCTTATATATCATTGTTCATTAAACAAGTCATTTCTACTCATGAATGTGGGATAGATCGCTTTACACAAAAATGAACATTAACATATTCTAAAGTCATAAAGTGACTTTATTACATAGTAAGACTTATATCTCTAATACCCCCATAAGGCGTACAACGCTGAAACAAACTGAAATCAAATACATATACTGAATATAAAACACATAAAATGAACACTAAACGTCAATAACATCCTTTAAAAGTTTCTTCTTTGAACACAATTCTTCTTCTTTGAGCTCCATCAAGCTACCTCATAATCATCGTAACAATGTAGCTGATGAGTTGAATTCTCGTGTTCTCGGATTCCACCTCCCCAGACTCCCGAATCATGAATCTCCCGAAGTCAATTACTAGACAACAATGCACATGGATGTCATGTAACCTCACTAGTAGACTGCAATCCACATGGATGTCTCTCCAACTAATGAGGGATATTTCCCTAGATCCACAACTTCTGAACTAACTAAGAAATAATCCATTTTGATCTATTAACTGATCCCTTATTGTCTTCAAAGCGTGGGCTTCCTAGAATGCATAAAATCCCTTTTCTTTAGTATATTCTTCATCATTGTTAGCATCCGATGGATCTTCAATCATGACTACACTTGCTATACGTTGTCTATATTTGACCTTTCCCTTAAGAATGTCATTGGATCGCTGTCTACAATTCCAAGCTGTATGACCCAACTTCTTGCAATAATGGCATTATATTTCCTCTTTATCTTTTTATGATCTATTGTGGTTGTTTGTTGCATAGAATGCAGGTTCCGATTGGATATCACCTTCAGTGGTTCTCTTTTATTCTACTAGCAATGCTGCAATCATCAGAGTCCAAGATACCACTTTTCGTTCCGACATTTCTTCAAATGATTTCAGAGCATACTTCAAATCCTCAGACTTAGCATACATGATGACAACCTCGGTTTCTAAAAACATGTCATGGGTTTTAGATCCTGTCTGAATGATGTGGGCATGGACACCGTTTTCTGGTTGACACTAACATGCAAGAGGAATGCATAAGTATAAAACTTTGATGTAATTCCTCATTGAATCGTGGCACTTCATGGCTCTTATACTATTGTAGTTGCAAGAGTGTGAACCTTGTCTTTCAAAGGCCCGAGACTCTTGATATGATTTCCTGCTCTGATACCATATCATAAAATGAGCTAGATCACTACATGAGGAAACCCTAGATAGGGTTGAGTCACATAACTGTGCTAAAAGAAATATACTAACAACAACACCATATGATTTTATTAATGAATAACTGGTGCACTAATTACAAAGGAGTCTACCTCCTTATATATCATTGTTCATTAAGCAAATCATTTCCACTTATGCATGTGGGATAGATTGCTTTACACAAAAAAATGAACATTAACATATTCTAAAGTCATAAAGTGACTTTATTACATAATAAGACTTATATCTCTAATATTAGAGATAGATTGTAGGGAGAATTTTGCAAGGTGAAACTCCCCCCTTTAACGACAAGATCAAGTCCGAGCAAGAAGCTAAATCTTGGCTTTTGAGAATGAGAAAATATTTCCAAGTTCATGCTTACATAAAAAATATGAATGTTAGAGTTGCCATATTAAATTTGAGTGGGAATGATTTTATTTGGTCGAAGCATCTCCAACATGTAATGTAGATCAATGGTTAAGACATTGTATGCAAGCACTTTAAAAAGAATTTTTAGCAAAAGTACCTTTGTGATCATTATTATAAAGGTTAAGTGAGACAATTCCATGAAAAGAAGTTATGAAAGATGTTCATGGAGGAATATGCAATTAAATGCCTAAAGTTGTTTAAGTATGTGGTGGGATCCAACCTAGGGGTGTAATAAGGGCCTTTGGGCCTATTAGAGTTAAGAATAGGATAAATATGGTGACCATTTAATGTAAGGTGAACTAAGTCCAAAATTTTAGTTATTATTAAATAAGGCTAATTACATAGTTAGTATTGAATAAATGTAATGTGACCTTATTAAAGAAGGCCCACTAGGTAGTTAGGATTTGGTTATGGTTATGGTTTGCTAGTTAGTTATAAATAAGGATGGATTCCTCTTTATGAATCATGTATTATATCCTAGTCCATTGGGAGGTCCCCCCCAAATATACAAGTGAATAGGAGTTGATCCTTCGATAAAAGGATCATTGTATGGTGTTATCTATCTTAAGGGTTTCAGATATAATAAAGTAAAGGGGCATTTCTATCTTTTTTGGAATATATGATTTGTGATCATTTTATGAGCTAAGGATCATTATAAATGGTATTAAAGAACTTTCTCGAGCCAAGATGACTTTTTTTGGGCATGTTTTTCTTTTAACATATTCACCAGTTCGCAGCTAGTCTAGCATAATTAGAAGCAGAGTGGTCATGTCATCTTAGAATTGCGGTCATAATATATATTCTAAGAAGTATTGTGAAAGTTACAACTATTTTAATTCATGACTCAAACCCTCACATGAAATTCGTGTGACATGATTATCTCTTTGTTTATGAACTAAATTGCAGTGATTCCCATGCCATTAGAAGAAGATAAACAATGCCATTTCTAGTTTGGGATTATAGAAGTGATTTTTAAAAGAATAATATAATTTACACTTTTTTCAAGTTGTGGCCTCAAAACCCTTGTGGGAAATTCTTGCAATGCACTTTTCTCTCTGTTTATGAATATGGTTGTTGCTAGATCAAAACCATCAGAAGCAAAGCGGTCATTCTGTTTCGGAATTGGTGTCATAATAGTAATTCTAATCAATATCGAGGAATTTATGGTCATTTGAAATCACATCCTCAAAACCCTACTGCATAAAGGAGCTCCATTGAATGCAATCTTCTCTAGTTTCTTTTTTTTAAACCCTAGCTCTCATGCTTATAGTGAAATATTGCATTTAACATGGATATATTAGCCCCCATTATTGAGGCACACCCATTTTTATATGCAACTTATGTGGAAGAGGCCTATCATGTAAGTTTTCTTGAATTTGTTGTGGAATATGAAGAACATTACAAGAAACGTCTTGACGAATATTTCTGTTAACAATACTTAGCCGATAAAGCATTGCCAGGCTTCCCCTCAATTTTCAGTACTTGCGCAAAATCTAGCTCATTCTCGTTAAGGTGGGCACAATGCACTCAACGATATTATTATGGGTTTGACCTATAATTCATATGGCTTATTTTCGAGTCTCTCCGCATTCTTAACCTTGTCATTTCTATACTCAAAATCTAGGTCCACATGTATTTCTCATGCCTCTCTTTTCTTAAGTATTATATCATGTCTTGAAATAATGGCCTTAACATTTTATCATATCAAAGGATAAAAATATATATTTTATTATGCGACCTCCTTTTATTCAAAATCAACAATTTAATTTTAATTTCATTCCCAATTAATCCACTCCATATTGAAAAATCATCATATAAAATCCCTTACCATCATACAACTTCCTTAAATTTGCATTGACCCACATTTTAAGATTATAACCATGAATTAGGCATTATCCCATGACATTAAAAGGACAAGAATTATATCATTATATTATATTTTCCATGTTTCTTCCACTTGACTCGATTATTTGAATAAAAGCTTGGTATTCACTTTATCTTATAAGTGGGTTAATTTGCTTTATGTTTTGAAGCAAATGCCTCATACCCAATATGAGAAATACAAATTTGCATTGACCCACTTTTTAAGATCATAAACATGAATTAGGCATTACCCCCATGACATTGAAAGGACAAAAATTATATCATTATATTATATTTTCCATGTTCCCTCCACTTGTCTCCTTTATTATTTGAATAAAAGCTTGGTATTCACTTTATCTTATAAGTGGATTAATTTGCTTTATGTTTTGAAGCAAATACCTCATACCCAATATGAGAAATACATTCATACGAGCTAAACTATCATAGAACGATACTCCATGCCCAACTTTCTATGGGATGAAGGCTTTCATCAACTTTTAATATGGCGGTGGGACCTCCACATATGCTTGGACATCATTGGAAATTGATTGGACATGATGAATATTGATGGGTGGATTCCTCATGAGCAAATTCCAAGAGCTGAAGCTCTGAGCAAAGTTCCAGAAGACTTTGTCCTTCAACATGCAGCAAATGCTAATCCACCGACTCTATTTCTTGTTTTGCCTGATCTAACTATTGAACTAACAAAAGATACATATACAAGTTTGGAGAAAGCGGTTATTTCGACCTTCCTCGAAAGGGCTTTTCCAAGACTTGATGCATGGTTTCATTGGTTTAAAACCACTCAAACAGGGAAGGATCCCATCAACTATTTTTGGCATAATGTGACAGACCGGGAGCTAAACCCAAATACACTTTCTTCAGGTCTTGATGACTATCCACGTGCTTCACACCCAAGTGAAGATGAGCGCCATGTAGACCTACGATGTTGGATAGCCCATGCAGCAGACTGCATGCATTTAATTTCCAAGCAAGTTGGTTCAGTAAGTAATAAGTACTACACAACTGCAAAACAACTTTTAGATCTTAAGCTGCGGAATCAAGTGCACTATGACAATATGTCTGGAACGTACCATGATTTTTGGAACCACACTGAACAAGTTTCATTGAAATGGAAGGAAATTCAGGACGAAAAAACATTACATATCAGGAGAGAGCTTCACAGGGTAGTATTGCGAAGACCAAGACAGCGTTTGGTACCCCCATTTTGGTTATGTCAGTATTTTTCCATTCATGCTCTGACTCACCAATCTTGAGAAAGCAATTAGATTTGATATATGATAAGAGTAGGTTGTGGACCAGCTTTGGACTTAGATCACGTGCAACAACAAGTTCACTGTATATGAAACACAACACAGAGCATGATGCACCGTATTGGAGAGGTCATTTTTGGATAAACATGAACTACTTCATCCTCTCAGCACTTCACCATTATGCTCAAGAAGGCAGACCATATAAAACAAGAGCAACAGAGGTTTATACAGAACTTAGACAAAATCTCATCGGGAATAATGTGCACAACTACTTTAAGAGTGGGTACTTGTGGGAACATTCAACTGCCAGGGAGATGGATGGGACAAAGAACGAAGGCGGAATAGAGCAATGACCTTTGACAATCCCAAACTCTCCTTTGCGTCGACTAGTCCCATGGATGTGGAATGGTCACATAGCTCACTCTAAAGTTGATATCAAATTATCACAATCTTTCTGGTCTCTTGGCTAGGTTTATAGATTGCTGATGCTAATGATGCAATGTCCATTGTGTAGATTGTTAATGTACACCTTAATTATTACTAAAAATTAGTAAGCTTTGATTTAAACAAAAAAACAGTGACATGAGGACAAGAAATTAATGGGTTTTCAAATTATTTTATTAATGAAGATATCAAAAGTGGTTCTATCCCATACTGGTTGAAAACAGTTAAGAATAAAATGACCTCTAACCACTCGAGCTTCTCATCTCTCACTATTAAATGAAAAAACAACCAAAAAATAAGAAAAGGAAAACTTTGACAGAGGTATGCTTGGAGCAGTGAGGTTTTTCTTTTAAATTTATCATCCATCCTCTCTTTCAACAAAGATTGACGGGATTGTTGGTAGCAAGGGGTCTTGCGAAGCAGCAAATGGATGAAGCAAGGATAAGCTTTGCTGGTTTTATATAAGGTTAAATGCTTTCTTGTCAGTTTGTTGTATTCAATCCTGATTTGATTTCAACCCTAATCAGTTTATGATGTGCAGGTGCTCACCTTGTGTTATCACCGCCATTGCTCCATCCCATTTTGGCTAAGCTTTCTTCTTTCTTTTTGCTCTTGGTCTTTCTATTGTAACCTTGTTCTAGAATGACTAAAGACCATATACCTGGCCCACGTCTAGAGATTTGTAATTTTGGAACTCCATGAATTGTATGAGGAGAGATTTTAACTTGAGATCAAAATCCTTACGCTTTAAATTTTTTTCTTATTTATTTTCTGTTAAATCTTAATTTTTTCTATCTTTATTAACCCAACCCCTTAAATTCAAAATAAAAAGGGAAATAAATTCAAAAGAAAATAATAAATTATGGCTATTGTATATAAGCTCCTCTCATGTTATTATTATTATTATTTATAAGTTTTGTTATCTTTCTTTATCCATTTGTTTAGTTTCTTTTGTGACTTATCTTGTTTTAACTTAAAGGAAAATACAATTTCTAAACATTACATTATTTATAAATAATTTTGGTAATTAATGAATTAATATATTGTTTAAGAAATTCCTCTTTTAACTAACCCCTTTAGCATTAACTTCCCTTTACCTTTTCATTAAATTTTGTTTTAGTTACTTTTTGTTGAAATAAATACAAAACAAAAGACTTTTCATTTTTAATTTTATTATTGCGTTTTCTTTAGTAAATTAAATTTTGTTATTTCAAATGTATAAACTTCCACATAAAACCAATAAAATTATAAATCGCATAATTTTTTTTGTTAAAAAGTAAAATACAAGGCGAAAGGACTCACGCTTGGACTGTAGGTTAGGGGAGATTTAGCTTGGAGTTCAATGTGGCTTCTTGTCTGGGGCTTTAAACCTAGGGTGATATTACCGTCTCTTTCCTCCTAGCCCCACAGGAGGTTGAAATGTTGGTGTTGGTGACTCTCTAGTCCCTTGACGTCAACATATTTTTTGCGACCATACTGGGGACGACGATTCAATTGTTCATTCCTAGTTTTGTTTTATTTATTTCAAATTTACTTTTATCTTTCCTAGACCTCAATGTCTCAACTGATTGGGATCTTGTTTGGTAGTTGTAGCCCTGTGATTTCAGCTACTAATCCTAGAAAATACATTCACAAGTATGGGATTTTTGAGTTTGAATAAGACCGAAACAATTCCCCATGGTTTTTTCCCACTCCCTTGAAGTTCTCTCACCCAATTAATCCCTTACCTCACAAATTCAAGAACCATTTGCTTCTATTTCATGGTGATGGAACTGTTATAGTGGTTGAACAACTTCATGCATTTTTGAATGCCTACATCATCCTTGGAGTTAACGATAATGATAGTTCAATGATACTGTTCATGAATTCCCTTAAGGGTAATGCCGCTTCTTTATTTTCCAACCTTCCTGATGGATGCATCTCTACTTGGTTTGAAATTTCTTACTGGTTTACTTCTACCTTTGGGCATTTGGATAATCCTTATGAGAATCTTAAAATATTTAATCAGTTACATATGAAGGATAATGAACACATTATTACATTTAACCTTAGGTTTATCAAGTCATACAATTCAATTCCTACTTCCATTCACCCTACTACTTGGTTGCCCTGTTGCATTACTATGAACTTATACCTCCTCTTTACCGATGGCGGTTGGAAGTTTTTTTTTTTCAAAACCTAGAGCTAGCTCTAACCACTTGTCTTGACTTCGAAGAGAAAATCCATAGAACATGCTTCTGCTTTGGTATTCACGATTCACACAAAGATGCGTCTTCTTTAATCCCCGTCATCAAGATTTTACATGATCATATGTTTTTGCTTGAATCTCGATCTTTAGATCATGTTGGGAGTATATCTTGGGAGCCCTCTCTCCTAGGGAATGATTATAATAACTTTACTAATTATGGTCAAGAGCTTGGATGTGAAGAGACTCATGATTATATCGTGATGCTTGAGGATCAATCCACCTCCTACATTTTAGATACCAACCTTCTTAAACCATATAGAAAATATCAATCCCAAGATCATATGTCATTCCAACTTTTTATCCGCATGCATACATTGGTAAATTTGATTATATAGATAGAGGAACCGATGATGATCATGTCAAACCAATTTACGATACATTTTTATTTGTCGAGGATGCTAATGAGTGGTCAAAACAAGTTGACGAAGACCAACATGACTTTAATGACACATGTGACGAGTCCTCTTTTGAAGGCATTCATGAGTTTGATCAAGATCTTAAATTGTATAAAATGTTTTCTAATACTTTGTTTCAATTGATAGAGGTTAAAGAACTTGACACTAGAAGGCATGTGCCCCCTAGGTGCACCTTTTCCTTCGATGATAGTGACTATTGTAGGGACATCCCTATGTTTTTGAACCCATGTTATGAATCTTCTTTGCATCATGACAACCCCGTTCTTGATAGAAAGGTCCCTAGAGATGATGCTAATTTGTTTGATGAATTCATGGATCATCCCTTTAATGTACAAACCATAAATCCTAAATTTGATTCAATCGATACCTTCATCATTACTTGAAAAACATCTGTTAGTTGGCATGTCTTGGAGGTTGGTGACCATTTATTTTGGGTATTGATTAGTCATTTCTCCTCACCATACACATCTGTTGGTTGGCATGTTGGTAGTCCTTCCACGTGCAATTTTTTTCAAGTCATAAGATCCACATGCAAAGCAAGTGACACATTAATTTATACTAAATTTCATCTGACCTAAGTCCAAGCTAATGAGTTTCTTTTCCTCTGTACATAAATAAACAACAACAACAACAACAACAACAACAACAACAACAACAACAACAACAACAATAATAATGATAATAATGATAAAAAATTAATGGAAGGGGTAGATTAGTTTTCATTGACTTCACATTTTTTTTTTAGTTTATTTTCTTGCTTTTATTTTGCTTTCGTTTCTTTTTATTTTTTCTTTTTTTTTGCCCTTTTGATGGTCATAAGTTATGGAGAAATGGTTGGTGATATTAAAAGGCTATATGTATATTTTTAACTGATTGATCAAATCTGTTTTGGTGGACAACATACTTGTAGGTGAACCAAGTAGCCTTCTTTTGTCGTAGTCCCTCACTTTTCTACCATGCGCTTTCTAAGCGAGACATCCTCGATCATCACAATCATTAGTCTTATCCCAATATTCCTTCTTTCCCTTTCTTCGCCCCCTCCATTTTGAGATGACTCCAACATACACGTTGTGGATGCTTAGTGTTAAGCTTGGGTTTTTCCATCAACAAACATTCACGACAATTTATCCAACTTTCTAATCATTTTTTCAAGATCCCAAGAGTTGTCCCTTCGGGTTATACAACAGGACCAAACCCCCTCATACTTACCACTTTTCATGAATTATTCTATGAAGTCTCGATCCATGAATCCCTTGACCTTCATCGTGTCTCCCCCTATTGTATAACTTGGTCCACCTAACCCTATCAACCTCTTCTTGTTTTACATTGAGTTTCCCTTAGTCCCGTCGTTACCTTCCCCTTCCCCTTCCTTTCAGAGAATCGAGGATTGAAAGTTTATTGTCTAAATCTCGCACACCACTATAAGCGACGTGCATTTGTTGGTTGGCAATTGCTGACTAATATTTCTTTCAACAGTACTTAGCCGACAAAGCATTGCCAGGCCTCCTCTCAATTTTCATTTATTGTGCAAAATCTAGCTCAATCTCGTTAAGGTGGGCACAATGCACTCAACAACATTATTATGGGTTTGAACTATAATTTATATGGCTTATTTTTTAGGATCCCTGCATTTTTAACCTCGTCATTTGTATACTCAGAATCCAGGTCCATATGTATTTCTCATGCCTCTCTTTTCCTAAGTATTCTATCATGTCTTGAAATAATAACCTTGGCATTTTACCATATCAAAGGATAAAAATATATATTTTATTATATGACCTCCTTTTATTTAAGACCAACAATTTAACTTCAATTTCATTCCCAATTTCATTCCCAATTAGTCCATTCCATATTGAAAAATCATCATATGAGATCCCTTACCATCATGCAACTTCCTTAAATTTGCATTGAACCACTTTTTAAGATTATAACCATGACTTAGGCATTACCCCATGGCATTGAAAGGACAAGAATTATATCATTATATTATATTTTCCATGTTTCCTCCACTTGACTCCTTTATTATTTGAATAAAATCTTGGTATTCACTTTATCTTATAAGTGGATTAATTTGCTTTATGTTTTGAAGCAAATGCCTCATGCCCAATATGACAAATAGACTCATACGAACCATTTTATTTATGTCTGGAGCTAAAATATCATAGAATGATACTTGAAGATAAATTGTTGCCAAGGAATGCACTAGCCAATTCATGTATAAACCATTTAAGTGTTTATTATGGGTATGAAGACCATCACCATTTATTCAAAGATGAAAGGAATAGATGTGAATGACATTCCATCTATTGAAGAAGTATATGTTTTAAGGACGACTAGGTCAGAGCTTCTATTACTGCCAACACATGGGTTTTATAAGGAATTCAATTCTCTGGATAGATCATAGAGCAAGAGTGTATATATGAGGAACGATTTCATATGACTTTTAATCTAACTGACAAGGTTGATGAGGATGTTGTCGTAGTTGGAAGGGATTCTATTAGTAGTTTGATAGGGTGCATTGGGTATTATTTTGGCCAATCACAGATTTCCATTCCAGAAGAATCCAAAGATGGAGTTAACAATAATTTTTCACTATATTGGCTAGCAACTCTTTATACAACTGTTCCTAGTCGTTCCTTCTTTCCACAAGGTTTTCTATGGGATGAAGGTTTTCATCGACTTTTAATATGGCTGTGGGGCCTCCACATATGCTTGGGCATCATTGGAAATTGGTTAGACTTGATGAATATTGATGGGTGGATTCCTCGTGAGAAAATTCTAGGAGCTGAAGCTCTAAGCAAAGTTCCAGAAGACTTTGTCCTTCAACATGCAACAAATGCTAATCCACCGACTTTATTTCTTGTTTTGCATGATCTAGCTATAGAACTAACAAAAGATATATATACAAGTTTGGAGAAAGAGGTTATTTCAACCTTCCTCAAAGGGATTTTCCAAGACTTGATGCATGGTTTCATTGGTTTAAAACCACTCAAACATGGAAGGATCCTATCAACTATTTTTGGCATGGAAGAGATAATGTGGCAGACCGAGAGCTAAACCCAAAGAAAATTTCTTCAGGTCTTGATGACTATCCACGTGCTTCACACCCAAGTGAATATGAGTGCCATGTAGACCTACGATGTTGGATGGATCTTGCAACAAAATACATGCATTTAATTTCCAATCAAGTTGGTTCAATAAGTAATAAGTACTCCACAACTGCAAAACAACTTTCAGATCTTAAGCTGCTGAATCAAATGCACTATGAAAATATGTCTGGAACGTACCATGATTTTGGGAACCACACTGAACATGTTTCATTGAAATGGAAGGAAATTCAGGACGAAAAAACATTACACATCAGGAGAGAGTTTCACAGGGTAGTATTGTGAAGACCAAGACTGAGTTTGGTACCCAATTTTGGTTATGTCAGTATTTACTCATTCATAATGAAGGTTATTCTCTCTGACTCACCAATCTTGAGAAAACAATTAGATTTGATATATGATAAGAGTTGGTTGTGTACCAGCTTTGGACTTAGATCACGTGCAATAAAAAGTTCACTGTATGTGAAATGCAACATAGAGCTTGATGCACCATATTGGAGAGGTCATGTTTGGATAAACATGAACTAATTCATCTTGTCGGCACTTCACCATTATGCTCAAGAAGGCAGACCATATAAAACAAGAGCAACAAAGGTTTATACAAAACTTAGAAAAAATCTCATCGGGAATATTATGCACAACTACTTTAAGAGTGGGTACTTGTGGGAGCATTCAACTGCCAGGGAGATGAATGGGACGAAGAACAAAGGTGAAATCAAGCAATTACCTTTGAAAATACCAAACTCTCCTTTGCGTCGACTATTCCCATGGATGTGGAATGGTCACAAAGCTCACTCTAAAGTTGATATCAAATTATCATAATCTTTCTGGTCTCTCGGCTAGGTTTATAGATTGTTGATGCTAATGATGCAATGTACATTGTGTAGATTGTTAATGTACACCTTAATTATTACTAAAAATTAGTAAGCTTTGATTTAAAAAAAAACCAGTGACACGAGGACAAGAAATTGACGGGTTTTCAAATTATTTTATTAATGATGATATCATAAGCAGTTCCATCTCGTACCGGTTGAAAACAATTAAGAATAAAACGACCTCTAACCACTTGAGCTTCTCATCAATCACTATTAAATGAATAGGCAACCAACAAATAAGAAAATAAAAAAAATCTAGGAGAGATTTATGAGAAAACTCCGACAGTGGTATGCTTGGAGCAGTGAGGTTTTTCTTTTAAATTTATCATCCATCCTCTCTTTCAACAGGGATTGATAGGATTTTTGGTAGAAGGGGGTTTTGGGAAGCAACGAATGGACGGAGAGAGTATAAGCTTTGCTTGTTTTATATAAGGTGAAATGCTTTCTTGTCAGTTTGTTGTATTCAAGTCTGATTTGATTTCAACGCTAATTAGTTTCTCATGTGTAGGTCCTCGCCTTGTGTTATCACCGCCATTGCTCCATCCCATTTTGGCTAAGCTTTCTTCTTTATTTTCTCTCTCGTTCTTTCTATTGTAACCTTGTTCTAGAATGGCTAAAGACCATATACCTGGCCCAAGCCTACGCAGAGATTTGTAATTCTGAAACTCCATGAATTGTATGAGAATAAATTTTAACTTGAGATCAAAATCCTTACACTTTAAATTTATTTCTTATTTATTTTCTGTTAAATCTTAGTTTTCTCTATCTTTATTAATCCAATACCTTAAATTCAAAGTAAAAAGGGAAATAAATTCAAAAGAAACTAATAATTTATGACTATTCTAACATGTTGTATATAAGGTCCTCTCATGTTATTTATTTATTTATTTTTTATAAGTTTTGTTATCTTTCTTTATCCATTTTTTTAGTTTCTTTTGTGACTTATCTTGTTTTAACTTACATGAAAATAAAATGTCTAAACATTACATTGTTTATAAATAATTTTGGTAATTAATGAACTAATTTATTGTTCAACAAATTCCTCTTTTAACTAACCCCTTTAGCATTAACTTCCCTTTACCTTTTTATTAAATTTTTCTTTAGTTACTTTTTGTTGAAATAAATACAAAACAAAAGACTTTTCATTTTTTATTTTATTGTTGTGTTTTCTTTAGTAAATTAAATTTTGTTATTTCAAATGTATAAACTCCCAAATAAAAGTAATAAAATTATAAATCGCATAAAAATCAAATATTGTTTAAAAGTAAAATATAAGGAGAAATGACTCACGCTTGGACTGTAGGTTAGGGGAGATTTATCCTAGAGTTCAATATGTCTTATTGTCTGGGGATTTAATCCTAGGGTGATATTCTCGTCTCTTCCTGCCTAGCCCCATGAGAGGTTGAAATGTTGGTGTTGGGGACTCTCTAGTCCCTTGATGTCAACAAAGTGGATACTTAAACTCAATGAAAGTTCAAGGCACACCCACATTATGCAAACCTTGAAGTAGTCTATAGAAAACTATTGGGTGTAGATGATCGAGTACAAAAACTATTGGAAGCATCAAAAGTAATCTAAAGGTTGGAAATTTAGAGATATAGTGAAGAGGAGTTTACTAGAGACATATTTGATTGGTATGATTTAGAGGAGGCCTCTGAAGAATGGTACATGGAAAATTTTCATTTATTTGAAGAAAACTACTTATAGCTTCTCTTTGATGCACATGCCCCATTATATAAATACAAAATCATTAAGGGAAGACATGAGTAGGTGGTGCTCACCGATTTCTAGTATGATTCTCCTACAATGGTAATGTTCCTTCTAGAGCCACCATTTTATGAATATATGGAGGATATTTTTTCTATGGATGTTTTTATTTATTTGGATCCATATGAACATGGTGAGAAATTGGAGCAAAACACTCAACCACTTGTCTAACTTAGTTGTTATTAGTTGAGAGTCAAAATGAGCACATGGATATGGGACCTAGGTTTATGGATGGGTTTTTTGGACTACTTCATCAATCAGGCAAACACCTATAAATTGAGGCCAAATATCAACCATTTGTGTAGCTCAAGTGTCATCAGTTGGGATTTGTAACACACCCATCCCCCAAGATGGGTCACACCACTGCTAAAACGACCCAATAAAAAATTGTGATACCAATTTTTGATGCAAAAATACCACACAATATAACATTCAATCTCATGTAATTTTCCATACTAAATTAAAACACAAATGTGTTAGGATATTTAGATACTTAGGAGTTAGTTAAGATCAATTTGTTCTAATGTGTTGTTAGGTAAAAGTGTGTTTCTTTAGTATGCATTAGTATGCATTTGTAGTTAGGAAATCCGATGGTAACGATATGTTCTCGACATAGAGTGATCTGACAATTCATATTCTCCTCGATCTTAATGGCTACATTGATCCATGGATTAACACCTGATTGGTCCAATATATCTATTTAAAGAGAATAGAGGGTCATTTGTCGATGATTGATTATGAGAAAATCTCTTGTAAATATCTCTATAAATTTTTCTTTTACATTAATAAATTGCTCCAAGTGGCCATGTTGGTTGGGGCCATGGATGTTTTCCCATAGGGTTTTTATCACATGAAAACATCAGTGTTTTGAAATTTGATCTGGTTGTGTGAGTGGTTACTGAAGGTGTTTTTCCTCTACTGGAATACCCATGTTGTTGAACATGGTATCAGAGCTCATTTGAAGACCCACTCCCGTTGTAGATAGAGATCATGGAGCCGTGTTTCCTTATCTTTTGTTTCTACCATTTCTATACATTTCTAGGCTAACATGACTATTCCATTATGTCCAAATCACTCATTTCAATTAAGAGCACTTCTCATTTCACTTGAAAAGGTTTCCATTTTCCCAAGATAAGACCATTTCAGTTAGATCTGTAGGTACCTAAATATGCCCTTCTAAATTTTTGTAGAGATAATATATATATATTTTTAATTTTTTTCCGGGTCTCTACTCTTTTCAATATGCATATTCTCTTTTCTCTGCACCCTGTGTGAGCTCGACAAATCATAAACAAATCGGAGAATGTTTTCCTATTTGCGATCTATGTGTGAGCTCACGCGCTTTGTGTGATCTTGGTAAATAAAAAATAGAGGAAAAAGTTGCATTTTCTGAGTAAGCTAACAGAGATCTAACACTTGTTGCCACCGAGAAGCGAATTTTTTTTCATGTATGAAAATAGTTTTTTATGAACATGCTCTCCAAGTCCGTCTTCAAAAACAACAACAACAACAACAACAACAACAACAACAACAACCCCAATCCTCCTTCTAAACAATACAATATGTTTTGCACTAGCTCACTTGCTTAAAAGTTGCTTTATTAAGTAAGAGGTCTTGAGTTCAAGTCTTTTTTTGTTACTTTTTTTGAAAAAGTTCATGCATCCATTGTAAAGTGTGTTTCAATTAATTTATAAAAGTGAATCACTATAAGTAGCTTTAATATTTTATTTTAAAGTTATTTATTTTGCCTGCAACTTTATTTTATAAAGTAACTTCATTGTAAAATTGATCCCTGCTTATTCTATAAAAGTGGGTCACTTCATAAGCAACTTATTTGTAAAAGTGAGGTTATTAGGAGGGGTATCACCACGTGGACCAACTTCTACATGCCATGTGGCTCTTTGGTTACTGTTTATGCCTTTCTTCAAAAGCACATACCTTTCACATCCGAAGTCTGTTTTCAGTGCCATTTTTTTGAAACAACCTATTTTTTAAAGATATTTCCATCTAGACCATCAATTTCATATTTTTTTTTGCATATTTTAATATGGAATCTCCCAGTGATATTTTTCTTACCAGCACCAACTAATTCCAATGGAAATCCCATATGGAGGATTTATTAAGAAGTAAATGACTCTATCAGATTACCTTGGGAAAAGAAGAAGAACCCATTAATGATGACAAGTATGTCAAATGAAATAATATGAATGATGAAGTCCGTGGACTAATCAAAATGTCCATCTCTCTTGATTTAAGGTTTCACCTTCAAGGAATTGATGCCCCCAATAAACCTTGGGAAAATATTGAAGCTATGTTTGGTAAACACAATATTAGTCGAGGCTACCATACATAAAATCAAATAATGACTTTAAGTCCAAATGATTTTTTTGCATTGAAGGCTATTTATCTAAGTTTAAAACACTTAAATTTTTATGTGAAGAGTGTAACATAAAGCTGGATGATGAGAATTGCATATATATTATTATTTCTAATCTTGGTAGTGCATATTCAGTGTTTGTACCTACCTTCTATGCCCATAAAATCTCCAGGGACTTCTTATCAAAAATCCACTCTTAAGTCCTTTTGTGACGCTTTGATTAGAGAGAAAGACAAGCTTGTGCAACTTGGAGTGATCAACACTTCAGGTACATCTAAAAAATCCTTAATGGCCCAATAAAAAGATAAATCCAAGAATCCTAAGAAGCAACATCCTTGCCACAACAACAAGCAAAAAAAGGGTCCCAAACCCACTCAACCAACTTTCGCTCATAATGGTGACAAATGAGCAAAATCTAAAAATAAGAAGACTGACAAAGATTGCATATTTTGTGGGAAAGATGGTTATGATGAGTCCAATTTTTTTAGGAAGATTGAAGATTTAGAAGCAACAATGAAGAATCACAATATCAGTATTAATTCTTTTTCTTCTTCTTCTTCTCATGGACATGCACTTTCTACTTCTGGTTTCTCCTTCAATGCAACTTCTACTTCTTCTTTTGATGAGCTGCTTATTGATTCTTGAGAATTTTATCATATGGCTAAGGATAAAGCCATATTTTCTGCTCTAAATGAATGTAATACCAATAAAATGTTTGTTGGTGATGATAGATCTCTTAGTGTTGTAGGGTTTGGAACAACTCAGGTAGATAATGGTCATTTTAATAGTATTATGTGTTCCAAGTCTTTCTTGCAACCTTCTATCAGTATATTAAATAATTCATTCAGGTGAAGGTAAAACCATAGAGTTTTCACCTCACCAAGTTGTAATCAAGGATCTAAAATATCCTCAACATGTTCTTGCAACTGGAATTGCTAATGATATTACCAAGTTGTACAAGTTTGACAACTTTGGGCCATCAACTTTTCCCTCAGTTTTTGTTGCTCATAACGATGAATTGAGAAAACTTCGGCATGGGTGGTTTGTGCATCTTAACTATTGGTCATTGAAAACTACACAATTAACAAATGGTTACTAGTCTTCCTCTTGTTCATGCAGAGATGGTGTTTTTTCTAGTTGTGTTCTTGACAAACATCATTGGGACAATTTTGACAAACGTGCCTCTTGACATGCCTCAACCCATTTGCAAATTTTTCAAAGTGACTTGTGTGGTCCAATTTCTTCTCCTTCTTTTTCTGGGTGCAAGTATTTCTTAACTTTCATTGATGAATTCTCCAGACGAACTTGGGTTTACTTATTAAAACTTAAGAGCGAATTTTTTGACAAGTTTTTGGCCTACAAGGCCCTTGTAGAAAAGCAATATGGACATCAATTTCAAAGGTTAAGAATAAATAATGGAGGTGAATATGTGAACAATAGTTTTACAAGCTATTGCACTGCACAAGGCATGCAAATGCAACACACTGCTCTATATAATAACAATAATCTAATTTTAAGGTCATGACCAAGCCATACACTAAATTGGTGTATAAGACCCCCTTGTTTGTGGGACAAGGGACCCCCTCCATGCAACAATTTTATTGTTAAAGTCTACAGAGGTATACATACCCTACCCCCTATGGATTTGAGCTTGTGACCTCTTAGGAGGAAACACATGTTCTTAGCCATTAGGTCCACTCAGGCTATACACACCACAACAAAATGGTGTTTCTAAGAGAAATAACCACACATTAAAAGAAATGGATAATTGTATGATCCAATCTAAGGGATTAAGTCTAAAGCATTAGGCATGAGCCATTAAGTGTGCAAATTACATAGTCAATCACACTCCCATAATGGCCCTTAAAAATGGAACATCAGAAGAAGCATGGAATAAACTTAAGCCACATGTAAGTTACTTCTGTGTATTTGGCAGTGTAGCATGGGCTCACATTCCTAGTGAGAGAAGGAAATCATTGTAGCCTAAAAGTGAGAAGTGTATATTTTTTGGTTATTCTGAAGATGTTAAAGGTTATAGACTTCTTCAACCACATTGTAATGAAATTATTATTAGAAGAGATATTAAATTTGACAAAAATCTCTTGGCTTGTGAGCCTGATTCAACATTTATGCCATCTTCGACATGCTAGGCATATTCGACATTTGTTCCTTCTTCTATTCCTATTCTAGTTTCTTCTTCTTCAGATGATGACAACGAGGTGAAAATCTACCTACGCCTATTCACCTTCCTCCAGATGATTCCATTGAACATGAACTTGCTCCAGTACCGCCGCTTCCTAGATGGGTCTATTCGACATGAGAAGAAACTGGTGATCTTGCTGGTGAACCTTAAGATCAATGTCAGACACGTTCACAGTTCCACCAAGCCTCTTCTCTTTTATCTCAAGCTTCAAAGACTCATTATCCAAAGACATTTGCAAAAGCTTGAGGTCATCGAGATTGGGATACAACAATAAAAATTAAGAGTATCATTATTTAATGGAAAACGATACTTGGGATCTTGTATCGCTTCCAAAAGGAATAAAACTTGTCATATGTAAATGGGTCTACAAAACTAAGTATGCATTATATGGAAGTGTTGAAAGACACAAGGATCATTTATTTTCCAAATGATTCTCCCAAGTTGAAGGAATTGACTATAATTAAACCTTTTCCCATGTAGCCAAAATGAATTCCATCCACCTTGTTCTAGCCCTTGTAGCCTCACATAAATGGGAGGTCCATCAAATGTATGTCAAGTCGACCTTCTTGCATGGGGATTTTCAAGAATAAATCTACATGGAACAACCTCTTGACTATGTCTAGAATGAATATTGCCTTGTTTGTCACCTTGTGAAATATATTTATGGTCTTAAGCAAGATTCTTGAGCTTCATATGCCAAAATGGACAACTTTCTTCTTGACACCGGATTTTCTAGATGCCATTCTGATCCTAATGTATATACCAAGAAAGTAGGAAGCCATATCATAATCCTTATTCTTTATGTTGATGAACTTATCCTCACTCATAGTGACCCAAACATTTTAAACATGTGAAAAATAGCCTTAATAAGACATTTGAAATGACAGACTTATGATAATTTTTGCACTATTTCCTTGACCTCCAAGTTTTGAAAACCAAGGAAGGAATTTTTATTTCCTAGTCTAAGTATGCTTGTGACCTTCTTAGTTTCTTTCACATGGAAGATTGTAATCCAACCCCTTCTCCCTTCCAATTTGGAGTCAAACTTGTTGCCATCTATACTTCTCCCGAAGTTGATGCCACTTTATACTGTCAGTTAGTTGGTAACTTGTTATACTTGACTCATACCCGTATTGATATTTCCTTTTTTGTTGGTCTTGTAGCTCGGTATATGCAAACACCCCATGAAATCCATTGGAAAGCAGCTAAAATAAATTTGGTATGTCTGGGGTATAGTTCAGTTCAAGATACATTACAGTTCAGTGGGGACTCCTTTATTGGTTGGTTTCACCGATTCAAATTGGGTCGGTGACCTTGATGATTGAAAGTCTACTGCATGTTATGTTGCCAGCCTTGGTTCAGGACCTGTCACTTGGGCCTGTAAGAAACATTTTTTTTTTTTCTCTTTCTTCAATGGAAGTAGAGTACCGAGCAATGGTTAATGTAAGTAAAGAATCCTTGTGGCTTCGACAGATCCTTTCATAGTTTGGATTTCTACAATAGCATCAAAAAACCATTTGGTACGACAATTAGAGTGCCATTAATCTCTCGAAAGACCCGATTCAACATCAATGCAAAAAACACATCGAGCTACACATGCACTTCATAATAAAGCTCATTTATGATTGAGTTATTGAAGTGCTCTTCTGCCTCATAAATGATCAAGTTGCAGACATTTTCACAAAGTCTCTTACATAAGTAAATTTTTCCAAACTTCAATCTATGATAGGAGTTCAAGAAGTTGTCATTAAGGGGGGATATGCTCTAATGCCTCCTTAATTACCCTATTGTGTTGCCTTTGTAAATCCTTCAATCCTATCCCAAGTTGTTCTTAAGGGGGGATGTTAGGATATTTAGACACTTAGGACTTAGTTAAGATCAACTTGGTCTAATGTGTCATTAGGAAAACGTATGTTTCTTTAGTATGCATTAGTATGCATTTTTACTTAGGAAATCCACCAATCACGATATGTTCCCGACATAGAGTGCGTTATACTTGTATTTTCCACCATAGGTTGTGAAAGCATGTTATTAGATGTTATGAGGCTAGAATTACATAATTGAGTAAAATTCTCATAATTATTTCACAAGGAAATAATTATTTTGTCACAATTTCATAATTATGAAATAATCTAACTATTTCATAATTGAGAATAAAATCATAATTGAAAATAAAGTTCATAGTGATTTGGAAAAAAATCATAATTGAGCATGGAACTTGAGCAAAAATTTCATAATAGGTTGACAAAAGCTCATAATTAAGCATGAAACTTGTGCATGACTTGTCATTTCTTAGTTCACATGCCATAAAGCCTATCTATGACTTGTAATTCCTTAGTTCAAATTCTATCAAGATATCCATGACTTGTATCCACTTAATTCACATTTCATAAAGCCTATCTCCAATCTCTTCTAAAACACTATAAGAATAGGAAAAATAAAGGAGATGGGGAGAGGAGTTTTGAGGGTGGTTATGATGGAAAAATAGAGAGAATATCAAGAGGCTAACGAAGAGCATCGAGAACCTGGAACTAGGAGGAAGGATCAACATATAAGGTATGAATCTTTGATGTATTTCTTCTATATTCAGTAATAGATCATTGGTTTTTCCCAAAATTGTTTGTGTTTAATTCATAAATGTTTGGATCTGATCTTAAGAGCAATAGATCCAGATAGATCTATTGAATTTGGTTTTCCTAACAGTAGAAGGATATTAGATAGGTGGTTGTTTGTATCCTTGTGTGAAGGAAGCATATTGTAGGAGCCGAAGTAGGATCTCAGTAGCTGCAATGAATTGGAAATACGAGGACAACCATCAATCTAAAGGTATGATAAATCCCCTTCTTGGTATAATGTGTCATTCGGTAAAAGTGTGTTTCTTTAGTATGCATTATTATGCATTTGTAGTTAGGAAATCCAACAGTCACGATATTGTTGGAGATACTTCACACACACCTAGGATTTATTTTTCCTAACTTTTTCCCTATGTTTATTAGTCATTATTTAGTCTCCTATAGTTTAGGGAGAATATTCCTTTTCCTACATTCTAGGAGAATATTCTCTTCAGTTCACACTTCAGTTTGATTAGTTGAGTGGAGTCTTAATGCCACATTGGTTTCATCACCATGCGACATTGGGATAATCACTTGCTAATGTTTATTTTCCTTGGGATTATCACCATACTAGCGCATTACTTATGATTCTCTTATCTCCTCCCCACTTCACTCTATTTTAGTTAGTTAACTGAAGACTGAGAGACTAGTTAACTCAGACTAGGTGGCAATTTACTCTCGTAACTTATGATGTGTGTCCAAATCACTCTAGAACACCACTATGCCACATTGGCTTCTCCTTCAATGTGCATTAGTTGAGTTATACAAAGTATATCATGTGTAAATTATCATTCATTCATTTGGTTAATGAAAATTCTTTGATTCTCACTCTCTCGTTTCTGTCTTTTCTCATTTCTCTACAACTGTGTATGTATTTTTTCTAGCTAGATATTATATGTGTAGGTTCATCCAAATTTACATGGTATCAGAGCCAATGGATTGCTAGGAAAAAGACACACTGGATTCTTTTTGCAGGTACCAAAGATTGAAGACATCGAGAAAAATGGAATTTCTAAAAGAATTTATTCTTACACCACACAATTTCCTTGCATGGAAGGACAACATGATAATGAATCTTCGAATCAGAGGATTATACATGTTAGCCATGGAAACAGAGACTGAACCCACATGAACTATATAAAAATCCAAGTATTTGAATTAGATGGATGAAGTGTTTGGAACTATTTGCAGTCTCATTTATCCTGAGCTCCTCTTTCACATATCCTCCTGTAAAACCCCCAATTAAGTTTGGACCATCATGGAAGGAATTTTTGGAAAACATGACAAGATGAGGGGACATATACTCGAGGTGGAATTTTTCACTTTGGATAAAAAATATTTGACAATATCCAAGATTTCTTTACCAAATATAAGGAATTTTTGTCACAACTCAAGGCTTGCGGATTGATAAATCTAAGGAGGAGAACCAAATGGTTCTTACCATTATTTCCAAACATGGTCAAGAATACTCAGTGTTTGTATCCACATTTCATTCAGTTAGGCTTGCCTCTGGAGCCACCTGGAATATGCCCTCTCTTGAGGTCATTATTGAGTCTCTGACGCAAGAGAAGAATACGCTCATCAACATGGGAAAAATAAAACTCCCAAAGGCGCATGAACTTGTTGTGAAAGATGGTAGCAGTCACCAAAATAAAAAATCTAAAAACCAAGACAACATGAAGGCACATGAAAATCCAAAGAAGGAAGGGTACTCAAAACCCTTGAACGATTCCTCCGTATCCAAAGGTGGAAAGGGAATAAAAGGGGAGAAATGCTCTTGCTACCATAAAGGATTCCATTCAAAATCCGCATGTATGTAGAAATAGATAGATCAAATGGCCCAAATAATTCAACAAAAAAACCTTGGAGATCGCATCCCCAAGGGTGCCAAGAAGAAGAAGCCAGAAGATCAAAATCCCAAGAAAATTAATTCTAGCCATGCTTTTATTGCCATCAACTCCTCCCCCAATGCTTGGATTGTAGATTCAGGTGCATCACACCACATGGTTTCCACAAAAGAAGTCTACTCTTCATTGGACACATGAAAAGGTCGTCCTATTCTAATGGGGGACAACTCTTCAGTCGAGGTCACTGGAAAAGGGAGAAATAAAATCACAAATGAAAGCTTTGAGAATGTGCTACACATTACCAAAATCCCCGTCAATATTCACTCTGTATATCAGATGAAAAACTATGGCACCGGGAAGAGAGTAATATTCACACCTGATGGTGTAGATATCTATGACATGAAAACCAATTTTAAGGTTACTAATGGTGAGGTAAATCATCAATCCAAACTCTACAGATTTTCTAAATTTATTGAACCAGATTCTGCATTACTGCTTACTCATTATGATGAAAGTAGTCAGATATGACACAAAATGTTCAAGCATTTCAATTTCATATAAATGCAACAAATTAGCAAGCATGGAATGGTTGAAGGTCTACCTAACATCCACTTCTCCAAAGGAATTTGTGAGGGATGTGTTCTTGGAAAACACCCTCAAGATAAATTTGACAAAGGAAAGAATCAAATGGCTTCCTTTCCTTTGGATCTGATCCATAGTGACCTCATGGGCCCTTTTCCACATCCATCAATTAGTAAAGCAAGGTACATGATCATTTTTGTTGATAATTTCTCACGCTTCACATGGACTTTCTTTCTAAGGAAAAAATCAGAGGTCTTTCAATAACTCAAAGATTTCAAATCCCTTGTTGAGACACAGTCAGGAAAGAAGATTAAAATCTTCCGAACAGATAATGGGGGGAGTATGTCAACCTTGAGATATTGAATATTTTTCTTGAGTCTAGGATTCAGTTTCAACACATAGTTCCTTATACTCTGCAACAAAACAAAGTGGTTGAGTTGAAAAATAGATCCCTGAAAGAGATGGCATCGTGCATGCTGCATGAAAATTTCACTTCCATAGATATTTTGGGATGAAGAACTTAATTGTGCAACCTACATCCAAAAAATATCTTTGCATAGATCTGTCAAGGATAACACCCCCTACGAGGCTTGGAGTGGCCTCAAACCATAAGATACCCACTTCCGTATATTCAGTTCTTGTGCATGGGCCAAGATTCCTCTTAGAAGAGGAAGGCACTTGATCCACAAAGTACATAGTGTATCTTTGTTGGATACCCCGATGGTGTGAAGGGATGCAAACTCATTGATCTCTCCTCGGATTGACTCATCATTGAGATTAGTGTCCAATTTGAGGAAAGTATCTCACATGTACCTCAACATCCGCATGAGGACACTTTTGTTCTTCCACCTGTCAGAGATGATGAGCATGCACATGCCAAATTTTCTTCAGATGAGATTTCTGATTCAAAGGATTTAGATACAAAGTTAGTACATTCATATGTAGAGTCAATGCATGTAGATCCATATGCAGAGCTAGATCCAAGGCCCAAGTTGGCCAATACTACTCTTCAGGATGCATGCAATCTTGTTGGAGATCCAGCTAATATCAGGAGGACTTGATATTATTTCAAGGAGCCTCCTCTTGCAACCACTACCACTGAACCAATGCCACACAGACATATTTTCTTGGTTCAGTATTCAGATCCACAATCCTATGGTGAGGCTGTCAGGAATCCCTTTTGGGAATCCACCATACAGGAGGAGTACAAATCCCTCCTCGAGAACCATACTTGGGATCTGGTTCCCCTTCCTGCAGGAAGGAAACTTTTCAGGTGCAGATGGGTCTACAGGACCAAGAGCACAATGGATGGACATGCTAGTATATATAAAGCTAGGCTAGTTTCCAAAGGTTTTTAGCAGGTGCATGGCACTGACTATGACGATACCTTCACTCCAATAGTGAAGATGGATTCCATATGTTTGGCACTTTCCATTGCGAAAAAAAAGGGATGGGAAGTCCATTAGATGGATGTGAAGAATGCATTTCTTCATGGAGATCTCTTTGAGGAGATCTTCATGGAGTAGCCCTAAGGCCTCACACAAGATTCATCTTTGGTCTGTCGACTGAAGAAGTCTCTTGATGGACTCAAGCAGGCCCTGAGGGGATGGTATTCCAAGATGGACTCCTACCTACTGTCATAGAACTTTGTAAGTTGTAAGTCAGACCCAAATGTTTACATGTGTAGGAAGAATGATTCACTTCTACTCCTAGCTCTGTATGTTGATGATTTGTTGATCACCAATTGCTCAACTTCAACGATTGCTACATTCAAGAGGATTCTTCATGACAAGTTCTTGATGACATAAATGGGTCCATTACATTTATTCCTTGGCCTCGAGATTAGTCAGGATGCATCAAGAATCAAACTGTCTTAAGACAAGTATGCATGAGTTCTCCTCGAGAGATTTCGCATGAAAAACTGCAAGTATGCTCTGACTCCCTTCCTATCAAGAGTCAGACTTGAGGATGGTGGGGACACTCCACTGGTGGAAAACACACTGTACAAAAAACTAGTGGGGAGCTTGTTGTATCTCACACACTCCAGACTAGACCTCTCCTATGTAGTTGGAGAAGTCTCTAGGTTCATGCAAGAGCCACATGAGCTCCATTGGAAGGATGCAAAGCGTATCCTTTGATACGTATAGGGCACTATCACTTTTGGGATTCATTATGAAATGAACTCTACATTGGACCTCATCGGCTTCACTGATTCTGACTGGGATGGCGATAGCATTGCTCATAAGTCCACATCTGATTACTCACTCAGTCTAGGTTACAGGCCCATCTGTTGGTCGAGAAAGAAGCAAGTTGCTATTGCTCTATATTCAATTGAGGTAGAGTACATAGGGGTAGTTAACATAACCATTCAGGCTGTGTGGCTACAAAATTTTCTAATTGAGTTGGGCATTCAGTTTCATCGACCGATTGTCATCTAGTGTGACAACTAGAGCACTTTGAAGTTATGCAGAGATTCAGTTCATAGGTAGCGGACGAAGCACATTGAAATCCACATGCACTACATTTGGGACTTATTACACGAGGGGATCATCGACCTACAATTCTGTCCTTCAATAGAACAAACCACAAACATCTTCACCAGGACCTTCACTGAGTAGAAGTTCCATTCTCTGTGCAATCGTCTTGGAGTGAAGGACACAATTTCCTAACAAATGTTAGTTATTTTTTTACATACATTGTACTTTGAGGGGGGTTTTTCCCATGAGGTTTTCCATCTTTCCTCGTTTATTTAGTGTATCTTTTGTTTTCAGGTACCTAACATGGTGTCATTTCCGAGACAAATTTTTTATTTTCACCATAGTGATATTTAGAGGGGGTGTTGGAGATACTTCACACACACCTAGGATTTATTTTTCCTAAGGTTTCCCCTATGCTTATTCGTTATTATTCAATCTACTATAGTTTAGGAAGAATATTCCTTTTCCTACATTCCAGGAGAATATTCTCTTCAATTCACACTTTAGTTTGATCAGTTGAGTGGAGTCTTAATGCCACATTGGTTTCTTCACCATGCAACATTGGGATCATCACCTGCTAATACACAATGTCCTTGGGATTATCACTAGACTAGTGCATTACTAATGATTCCCTGATCTCCTCCTCACTTCACTTTATTTCAGTTAGTTAACTGAAGACTAAGAGACTAGTTAACTCAGGCTAGGTGGAAGTTTACTCCCGTAATTGCCGGTGTGTGTCCAGATCACTCTAGACCACCACTATGGCGCATTGGTTTCTCCTCCAGTGCACATTAGTTGATTTATACATAGTATATCATGTGTAAATTATCATTCACTCATTTGGTTAATGAAAATTCTTTGATTCTCACTCTCTCGTTTCTGTCTTTTCTCATTTCTTTGTAACCGTGTATGTATTTTTTCTAGCTATATATTATCTGTGTAGGTTCATCCACATTTACAGATATTTTCTCAACATAGAGTGTGTTATACTTGTATTTTCCACCATAGGTTGTGCAAGCATGTTATTAGAAGTTATGAGGCTAGAATAATATAATTGAGTAAAATTCTCATAATTATTTCATAAGGAAATAATTATTTTGTCACAATTTCATAATTATGAAATACAAATTATTTCATAATTGAGAATAAATCCATAATTGAAAATAAAGTTTATAGTGAGTTGGAAAAATCTCATAATTGAGCATGAAACTTGAACAAAAATCTCATAATAGAGAAAACAATTCATAATAGGTTGGCAAAATCTCATAATTAAGTATGAAACTTGTGCATGAATTGTGATTGCTTAGTTCACATGACATCAAGCCTATATATGACTTGTAATTGTTTAGTTCACATGCTATCAAGCTATCCATGACTTGTATCCACCTAATACACATGTGATGAATCCTATCTCCAATGTCTTCTAAAGTACTATTAGAAGAGACCAAATCAAGGAGATGGATAGAGGAGTTTTGAGGGTGGTTAGGCTGGAAAAATGGAGAGAGATGCTTAAGAGACTAAGTAGAAGAATTGGGAACCTGGAACTAGGAGGAAGCATCAACATCTAAGGTATGAATATTTGATGTATTTATTCTATATTCATAAATAGATCATTGGTTTTCCACCAATTTGTTTGTGTTTAATTCATAAATGTTTGGATCTAATATTAAGAGCAATAGATCAAGATAGACCTAGTGAATTTGGTTTTCCCAACACTTGAACGATAGTAGATAGGTGGTTTTTTGTATCCTTGTGTGTAGGAAGCATATTGCAGGAGCTAGAGCTAGATCTCAGGAGTTGCAACAACTTGGACATGCGAGGACAACCATCAATCTAAAAGTATGCTCAATCCCTTTCTTGGTTAAAAGGAAAATAATTTACTTGCATTTAAGAAATCCATAGGAATCTAGCCCCCTTTTTGTCTAGGATCAATAAGAATATATTAGGGAGATCTTTCTGTCCAAACATTGAGATCTCTATGAGATTTTGTCCCATAATAGAATTGACGACTCCACTGGGGACTTTGTTTTCTTCCTTGGCTCGCTTAAAGATTTTTTTCTCTAAAAGAGGGCCACAACCTTCATATACAATTATGTAAATTTTTGTGTAGAATTTGAAGGAATTAGCTACATATATGGATTCCTCTAAAAATGTTAGCCTTGAAAAAAAATTCGTCTAGATCGGTGTCCAAAAAGCAAAGAAAAACAAAGTTATCGCTGATTTAAAATCAACTATTTTGCAGATTTTCCGTGACAACCATGTGGATAGTTTGGATAATATCTTTTGATAGAGAATCCATGTTGTATCCAGACCAAATCCATTAGAAAGAGGATTCCAGGGATTTCTTTTGATATATCATATTATATGCTTTTGGTAAATACATAGTGCAGTATAGTCCATGCAAATTTATGCTCCGAAACTCTAGATCTTCATTAGATTTTTTTTCCAAGTTTTGGGTTTTGGATCCCGTAGAGACATTGGAGTGTGATTTGGTGCATTAATACTAATATCATACAACCCTTGATTGTTGTTTGATATTTTTTTGTTTGCATATATATATTTTTGATTAGATTAAGAAATTGTTTTGCATTCCAATTGAAAAAAACCCCATGCTTGACTGCTTTTGAAGCATTAGTGAAAATAGTGTATTGGTTCTTCATTGTTTTGTTTCAAATTATTGAACTTTTTTTAGATCTGAGTTATTTGTTGGTTGCTTGGTGTGTGAGGTTTAATTTTCGAAAGTTGCAAAGAAAAGGAAAAAGTCTATTTCCCTCCCATAGCTATATTTCATTGAATTGAAATATTTGCATTTACATGTTTGCATTTGTTTTGTTGGGTCAAGAGTCAAATCATCACCAAGGGTTCCCTTTGCATCCATTGATTGTCACTCATATGAGGGCTTCTGTTCTCTTTTTGTGTGAATTTCCATTCCTTCCTTTCCAACCATTATGATATCTCCTTCTTATTCAACCTCCAAAACATCCCCTTAATCGCAAAGTCTCGGTCCCGACAATAGAACCATTTTTTGGTATTCTTCTGTGCATGGGTTGTAAGACCCAAGGTTCGGTTTATCTACGACCAACGAAACCCACCAGAAAATAGATATTTTGGAATAACCTACTTGCATAGATGAAGTATTACTCGAGGTATCTATTGGGACTGGAGGAACTGGGATTTTGTAGTAGGAAGAGAATGGGAGGCGAACATTCAATTCATTCTTCCTTATTATGTTATGCACATAACTCTGTTTTATTTAGTTATTAACTTGCTCATGATTCATATTCCCATCCTTATCATATTCTATATTACTATATAGATTTGTTACTATCACAATCATGAATCATTGCACCATACTTAACTATCATATGAAGTTATTCTATGAGGCATGCAAATAATATTCATAATAAAACAAAAAAAAACAGACAACACATGACTCCGTAACATCTCTTTATCATTCCTTTATTCATTCTTCTCAAACATTGACTACTACTTTCAAGAACTTTGGAACTCAATATCGATCAACAATTACCAGACTATAACATCCCAAAAATTTGTTCCTCCCAAAAATATCCTATTACAATGCATGGCCAGATCAGTTAACTACCTGTTCAAAGCCTTTCTTCTGCTTTTCATCCTTCATTCTTCTTTTCTGTTGTTCTTATATTTCTAGAATGTCGAGTTGTCGTTCTCCTATTATGATTTATTTCCTTACTTTATTCTTTGAGCTGCGCTTTGTCTTCCTTCTGCACACGTTCCCCCTTTTGCGAACTTTCTTGCTGGATGTGCCTCAATTGCACTCTTTCTAGATTTCCTTCTTCCTCCATGCACTTTTCATTTACTTAGGATTTTTCCTCAAAAAATGATCAAAACTACAAAAACTATTTTCAATACTTCCTGTCCAACACCTTCGCTAGCAAATATTGTGGGGACTTCATCTCCCCCATAGGGTTGGTTTTAGGAAGGCCTCGAAGCCAATTGGTTTTCTTGTTGTTAGCCCAGATTTGATTAGGGGTGTAATCTTTGAGTCTGAGTCTAGGTCAGCTTTAGGTTGAATTATATTTCAATTTTCACTTATTACATTCACCGTTATGAATCACCACATCGATTCTTTTGACTATGAGGAATTGATCGTATTACAAAGGTGCAATTGCCTTTAAAGCGGCGTGAGATAGGTGACAAGGAATTTGAAGGGTCTTATATTTGGTTCAAAGAGATTGGTTTCATCAATGTATAAGTGGTCGATGAATTTCCTCCACCAAATTTTAATCCTCCTTTGACTGAGCCGGACACCCCCATACTTGTCCTAGTAAGGGAAATTTTTAGTGAGCCTTTTTCTTTGTTTAGTCATCCTACCACCATGTCAAGAACAAGTGTTTATTCTAGTGTAGTTGAGTCTACAATCCCATCCTCAAGTGGGACAATGGGGAATACCCTTGGGGGAATCCCAGTGATGTCTAAGTTTCCACCCCTTAGCTCCATTGGACCTACACCATCCATACCATTTTCTATTAGTCCCTTAATCTGGGGGATGTTGGATGTGTCATCCTTTCCATCTGTTAGTATACCTAGTATCACTATACCCATACCATCCACATCGATGCCCACTTCTGAATTATTTTCTAGTGGGGGGGGGGGG
>ML783529.1:871690-966821 GCA_009831015.1 Picea engelmannii | reverse complement strand
ATCAAATCGAGACCAAATTGCAATTGTCGCAAAAATGAAACAAATGTCTAGAAGCACAATGCGACGATGATTTGTCATTAACGAGACAAGGGGTGTAGGCAGCGTTTTTTAAGAGCAATTAAAAAAATGATTGGCTGCCAACACATTCCTATCTGGATTGATATGAAAAGATGTGTACCCCTGTGTGGGGTGAATGTTCCTATGTGATGGGTGCGCGTCAGAATCTGGACTGAGTTGTTATAACATGTGGTCTCCTGCCTTGTGGACTCAGTTGAGTTAGACTTGAGATGGTACTCCAGATGATTCTCCCATAGACTCAATGAGATAGATATTTGTTGAGTAGAATGCCCCTGTGGTTGAACACAAGTGGACGTGCTCGTAGTGGATGAGCACTAGTGGATGTGTGAGATCCATTACTATATTTTCTGAGAGTAGTATTTACCTATAACCCTAATTGTGATGTAAAGGGTACAGGTTTTCTCCACCATATGTGAAATATAATTAATGTTTATTGTAATAATTAATTAGTTTCTGAGTTATTGAGGTTGGCCTTATTGTGCCAATAGAAACCACTTTTGGTCTGTCCAATCTAGCATAAATAAAGGTGATTTCCCCATTGAGGAAACACACAAGTCACTTGTCATTTGGAAATTTCAGAAAGTACAATTATAGGGATGAAGTGTGCACCTCTGTTGGGCGCAAGTTTCAAGGTAGTAGATCACCCTCTTGTGTGCATTAGGGTTTCATGGTTGGAGGATCTTCTCTTGAGAATATAGCAAATGATTGTTGGGTTTTTCTCCCTTGTTGAGAAGGGTTTTCCTAGGATATTTCTTGTGTTCTTGTGCATGGTTATTCTTCTTGTAATCTGGTTATTGCAACACTTTTACATTGTGTAGATGCATTTGTTTATGTTTCAAGTAAATGATAAAATGAAATAAACCTCATGCTTGAGCCTAGCATAATGAAAATTCAACACAATTGAAGCTGCAGAATCAACTACATATTTTTCTAACGGGTACCTTAAATAATTAGGTATAATCTGATTGTAATCTAAGCAACACAATAATTACTAATTGTACAGATTAAGGTAATTACAGTTAAGAGAGGAATAATAAAGAAAATAATAAAATAATTCTCAGTCGTGACATCAATCCTGAAGTAGGACATGCGATTAAGACTTACATGAAGAGAACACATATTCTAAAAAAACTCGACTGAACACAATCTCCTTGATTAAAACTTGAGTGAGAAAGGGAACTAAGGTAAATGCAGATGCATCAATTCGCTTCTGTGTTTCTTACCAATTATAGGTGAGCAAGGAAAATAACTTAAAAGACTACTTTATTTGCATAAAAACAATTAATAAATTCAAATGCTACCTCACCAGAGATGCAAGCGATTCCAAAATGCATAATAAATTAATGGGGTTTAAGGAATAAACATAAAAACTCTACAATCAATTTCTAAAAATATTTACTCTTCAAAACTACTCCATTCTACAACTCTATAACAAGTAAGCAATTTCTCCTGAGTAAAGTGACAGTCCATGATTACCGAAAATCGCGTGTGGTAAATGACAACATGATAGAGGCGGTCAAGAAGATTGAAGAGAAGAAGGTTCAAATTCAAAATAAACAAAAGAAGAATAATCTACACCTTGAGTTTCCTCTTAACCCCAATATTGTTTACGCTGTTAGATTAAACGTGTAATAAATTAATACCTCCAAGAAGTTTTTAAGAAGGATTCTCGTCAGTTACAAGATTGGGATTGATTCAATGTAACATCCTACTTTAGGATTGTTCAGGATTGCTAGTTTAATTATGCCGAAAGGCGTACACCTATTGATAATGGGCACAATTAATAATCTTTTAACCTTAAACCCTAATCTGATGGTTATGCATTGAAGATGCTGGCATATTCTTAGTCGTCCTCCAAAATCAATGGGTCAGATTTATTGTTCATAACTTTCTTGCATTTATCAAGACATTCGTTAACATGTTTACTTTTTAACATTTACCTAATCACATTAAAAAATTACTTAATTACTGTAAGGATATATAATTGTCAGGTTTAAATGATTAAATAGGATTAAACCGTGCAACCAAACGTTTCATATTACCACAGACGAATTACGAATTACCACAGACATTTTATGGCATGCATTCTTAGCCGACCTTTCGGAGTTCTCAGCCGCAAGTTAGCGGTTGTGCTACTAATTAAGGATCACAAAATGAGGAGAGTTTCTAGAGACAATTTCTGAGACGGTTTCTATGGACAATTTTCTGGAGAGGTGAAAATCGATTCATTAGTATTTTGTTCAAGAAAATTTAGTAATCGCCAACTATTAACCCATAGTCGATGTCTAATTCTTATCAGTATTAGGGACAATATCCATTTAATTTAAGAATCAATCTCAACTTGCAGGAGAGATGATCAATCTCTCCATTTTAAATTTGCGTAGGATCTATATCACAGTAAAATTTAATTCTTTAATAAATATGCATCCGAATGTCAACAGGTTGACTCTTGTGAAGAAATTCGATGAGTTAAAATCATTCTAAACGAAAACTTACATCAAAGTAATGCACATCCCGATAATATAAACAAGAATAACCAGGTCTTTACTTATACCTCTGTTAATCTGGCTCTCTCGTCTCATAATCTGTAAGGATTATTTTCTTTTACAAAAATGTCTTTAAAAAGGATGCAGATGATAGATCAAGAAGCCAATTTGATACTGACTAGAGTTATTCTATCGAAGAACAAAATTGAGAAACGTAAAACAAGATGAAATTTCCGATTAACCTTAGGATTTTACAAAGATGCATTATTTGAGAATGAGAGATCCTAATGTTAAAACTATGCTCAATATAAATCTTGGTACATAATAAAAAAAAACCGATATCTAAATTAAACAAGTAAATTACGATAATAAATAAGTACTGTTACCAAAACTTGAGGAGGTTGAAGATATCCAGTCTAAAGAAATCGTGAATGTCCAAATCTTTCGCCTGCCAATCCAAAACTTCAATGGTACTTCCCAGATAATGCTAGGGGTATTCTTCTTCCCCCTTATCCCCCCGAGCCGCAAAGAAGCGAAGCACAAAAACCAGAAACTAGTAGCACCAAAACTTTCCTCACAAGAAAGAACTTCCATTCTATTTCAAGTTTGGAACCCAACTCTCAACAAGTAAACTAGTTCAAAAAAAATTTGACAGCATAACATTACTTTCCAAAAGTGAGGTCCCTTTCTCTTTCTCTCCAATTCTTTTATAGAAAAATTTCCAATGACACATGTCCTCATACACAAATAATTAATTTTTAATAATTTAAATAAAGGATCATTCACTCACTACATGTGTCACACTCTCCCCAAATTGCACATGTAATTCCTCTTTTTATTTTATTTAATTATACATTTTCCCTCACATTTCCCACTGCATTCCTATTTTTCCTCTTAGTTGTCTCTTAGTTCCCAAATTCCTCATTTAATTTGTGTCCCCTACACCGTCCTTAATGCACATCACCATACAATTTACAATTTAACATATATAAAATGTTACAACAAAATACTCTAATAATTCTATAACTTTATGACTCACGTAACAATTCCAACCAACAACTCACTTTTTCCAACAACCTTCACATCTTGAGGAATGGGATCCAACATCAGTCGACCATGAGTCTTAGATTTGTGGCTCTAAAAACTCTAGTTGCTAAAATGGAGTCTTTATTCACTTATGTACAAATGTGCATTCAATTTTCTTCAAAATTGGCAAAATTTATGGGTATTCTTCCCGCATGGCTTCCATGTGCTCCCACATAATGTCTTCAGGACTGTAGAAGGTCCATTGAACCTTTACCAAGTTGATGGATTTGTTCCTGAGAAATTTGATTTATTCGGTCATGGATGCATACTAATTCCACCCGAAAGTCCCCTTCATGTTCAACCTAGATCACAGTCCAATCAATCACATGGTTAGGATCAAGTACATAATTTTTTCATAAATACACATGGAACACATTATGAATTCTCATGGATGCAGGTAATGATAGTATGCATGAAACTAGGCCTATCCTTTCTATAACTTCAAACGACCCACAATATCTCATTGCCAACTTTGGAAAACTTCCCAATTTCGGAAAGCTCCTCTTAGCTTTAACTTTTAAAAATACATGCTCTCCCACTTTAAATTCTCTACATGTTCTTATTTTATCATCATATCTCTTCTTTTTGTCTTGTGAAACTTTGAAATTATACGTTATCTTTACCATATCTTCTTCCAGTTCCCTTAACAATTCTGGCCCAATCATGACTCATTCTACTAGGTTATCCCAACTCACCGACATGTCACATTTTCTACCATACAATGATTCAAACGGGCTCATATTCAATGATTCATGATACCCATTATTGTAAGAAAAATCAACTAAATGGATATAGTCCTCCCACCTAGAAGGCTTTTCCATTACATACATCCTTAACATATCTTCAATTATCTGGTTAATCCTCCCTGTCTGTCCATCTGACTTTGAGTGATATGCTGTAATGACATTCAAATTGGTCCCAAATCCTTTAAACAACCCCTTCCAAAAATTGTAAGTGAAATTGGGACCTCGATCCGATATTATTTCCTTAGGCACACCATGTAGCCTAGAAATTTCTTTCATATAAATTTCTACAATATTTGTTTCCTTATCGGTTACTTTTACATGAATTAAATGTGAGGATTTTTTAATCTTGTCCACCACTACCATGATAAAATCATGTTTCCATGTAGTTCTGGGAAATTTGGTTATGAAATCGATAGTAACAAGTTCCTATTTCCATTTAGGAATGGGCATTAGCTGCAACAATCCCACTAGATTTTTGTGCTCATCCTTTATCCTCTGACATTCCATGCATCTAGCCAAATAATCAGTTACATCTCTCTTCATACTAGACCAAAAATATTGGCCTCTTATAGTTGTAATAGTTTTCTGGTATCCTAGGTGTCCAACTATGGCACATTGTGCATCTCCTTTAAAATCAAATTTCTCAATTCCTGAGAATTGGGAACATAAGATCTGTTCCTAAACAATACAATTCCATCCTCTTCTAGCTTGTAATATTTATATTTTTGTTGTACATTATTTTGTTTTAAGATTTCTTTAACTTTCACATAATGTTGGTTTTCTGTTACAACCTCTATAATTGTGTATTTTAAATCTGTCCAACACATACTAATGGAGGTGGCAGGCATTTCATGCACACTTCTGCTGAGTGAATTAAACACCTTGTTCTGTTTTCCCTTTATGTGCTTGATGTCAAAGTCATATTCACCGAGAAATTCCATCCATCTAGTTTTCCTGGCATTTAGTGTTGGCCATTCAAACAAATATTTCAGACCACTATGATCTGTCCTCAATTCAATGTTTTTTCCCATGAGGTAATGTCTCCACATTTTTAAAGCATTTACTCTAAGTCATGTGTGGCATAATTGATTTCTTGCTCCTTCAATTTTCTGGACTCATAACAAATCACATGTCCATTTTATGTAAGGACACCACTGAGCCCTTCATTGCATGCATCTGTGCACACAACAAAATCCTCATATGGATCTGCAACTTTTAAAATGGGTGCATTGGTTAGTAAATCCTTTAAGCGATGGAAATTTCTTCACACTTGGTGCTCCATTCAAATTTTACTCCTTTCTTTTGCAAATATGTTATTGGTTGTGCAATCTTGGAGAATCCCGTAATGAATATCTTATAGTAACTAGCTAGATCCATAAATTTTCTAACCTTTGAAATATTTTTTGGCATCGAACAACTTTTGATTGCTTTAATCTTCTCTGGATCCAATGCTATGCCATATTCTGAAACAACGTGATCCAAATAATGATCTTCTTTTGATAAAAAATGCATTTACTCAACTTGGAATATAATTGGTGCTCTCTCAATACTTGTAGCACCATCCTCAAATGTTTCTCATGCCCCTCCTCTGTCTTGGAATAGATAAGAAAATAATCCAAGAATATAATGGAAAACTTGTTCAAGAACCCCAAACACCCCATTGATTAGACACATAAATGTAGCAAGTGCATTTGTCAACCCAATGAGCATCACCACAAATTCATAGTGTCCATACCTTGTCCAAAATTCTTTCTTTCTAGTATCTTCTTCTCTTAATCTCACTTGATGATATCCTAATCTCAAGTCAATATTGGAAACTATATTTTCTCCCTTCAACTGATAAAAAAGATCAACAATCCTTAACAAATATCGGGATAGCGGAGAATGCCACTTTGGGAATTTTGAAGTGAGGAAGGTGCAAAACCCCCGAGTCCTGAAGTGCGAAGAAGATCTGGGCCGTCCAAACCGGAGGGGCATGTGGCAGAATATTAGTGAATTCATGATTTCATGAGTCGGGGTTTTATCATGGATCACGATGCAAGTTCGCAAAACACAAAATCCTGAAATCACGGTTTCGCAAATCAGAGGTTTGATAGGAAACAACACCCCGATTCCCCAAAAAGAGAAGTCCTAGAAACATTCAGGGACAAAGCCCCAAGGCCATATAGAAAAGTAGGGCCACAAAGAAGAGTAAGCATCTGTTTATCGACTGGTGACTGGGATTTCCAGGATGCATAGAAGATCTGACTATCAATCTGAGAGAGGCCATTTCGCAAGTTCGAGCATCAGGATATTGGGAATCAAGTGGAGTGAAGACTCCTAAAATGAGAAATCCCAAAATTTCATAGGAGATAAGCGTTGGGTCATGGCCCGAGGTCATATGTAGGAAAAGGTGCAGAGTTTACGTGAGCTATGCCCAAGTCCAAAATGTTGATGTTACTGCAGAAGGGGTCACCACGTTCTCCAGGTGCCAAATCGACTCAGCCTCATTCTAATCCCAATGAAGAAGTAAATGAAATCGGGCGGAGAAATTGGAAGCCTTGCCTCACCCCATAAATGAAAAGCATGGAAGAGATGGAAGTGGAGGCAGACCGTCAGCCCATGGTACCCCTGCGAGCCAGTTTTTCTACAGAGCCCATACTGATCTAAGCTCGCATTTGACAAAAGAATGTAGGTTTAGACTAATAGAAGAATATACAGACACCAAGCCTTGAATGCAGTGGTTTGAGCATGACTCTGCTGAGTATGGTGAATTATTTTGAGTATATATGTGGATTTCTGGGATTTTGTAAAGGAGGATGGTTGATTAGTACTCCTGTATTGTAAACTTTTGATGAAGAACACAGGTTCTCTGGTTATGTATTTGTTTTTTGAGACATCTTGTTTAATGAAAGTCATTTTCTTCTCCATCTTATTTTCCTCTAATATTGAGAGAGTTCATGAATGGCTGATTCACATGGATTGTTATCACTGTATTATGATGAATATTACATTATAGTGCTGTTATAATTTCTTCTAGTTTCTTTGAGATTTGAATTCAAGAGGATCTTGCATTTAAGTTTTTCTTCCAGTTTTTCTGTTATAACTCTACACTCTCCTCACCAAAGTATTCCCTCTACTCACCCTTACTCCAACTTACTGACTGAAGTTGATTCCAGACCTCACCTGCATGTGCATACCAGTCCAGTTTTCTGAGTTAAAACGATATCATCATGAGTCTGCACCCATTTTACTGCTTTAAAACCAACCCGTGACATAAAAATCTTATGGGTACTGGGCTTACCCTCTCTACAATCGGAGGGTGACTTCTAGTGCTAACAAAACTAACCAAGAATTTTAGTGCTTATGTTTCTTCAATTTAAGTATTTCAACTAGATTTGGATCTATATAGCTATGACTAGCTCCATAATCAATCAAAATAGCTATGTGATGATTATCAATCTTACCTTCCACCTCAATCATGTGGGATTGATAGTCTTATTATCTATTTTCCAAGTGATCCAGGAGGATTCATAACACTCATAGAGGTCTAGGAGGATCTGTAAAATTCACATAGGTCTAAGGGGATCCATAAGTGATAAAACTTCAACCATATCAAATTTTCCCTAAGACAACATCATTGCATAGAGCTTGTCATCAAGTTTCCAATGCCGAAAATGGCAAGTCAAACAGAGTTCGTATGAAAGCATTATAAGCGATCAAATTTTAGGTCAACCATACAAAAGTGAAAGGTCAAATGATGATGCGATCACGGTACATGGTGATGTCAGCAATGACACGTGGCACATGTTTGTATAACAGGTGACATGGCAGATTAGTTGGCATATCTAGTCAACAAATGAGTTGGAAGTCGTACCTCCAGGTTGACAAGTGGCATTGGATAGCTAATGAGAGGTTGCCACATGGAAACCCCTCATTGGCTAGTATTGGTTAATGTTGTATAAATTTTTGGAGTCAACAAGGTTCGACCCCATGACCTCCATAGGCACCAAAGCCTTAACGTACCTGCCACAACCAACACACCACACATTAGAACTTAATCATGCTATTTGTTTAAACATATTTAAAGTGGTATTAAAGTTATCTTGTGGGGAGAAAGGGGTCGAGGACTAGCCCCAGCCCCTTGTCCACATATGTTACCACATGACCAACACTATAGTTCTCAGAGGCTTAATATAAATTCCGATAGGCATAATGTATGGTATATATTATATAACATAGAACATATATATTACCAACATATGTATGTACTATATATAATATATAGTAACTATATACTATATATAGTTAAGACTTTAACCAAATAACCAAAGTATATGCCATTGGGGGGAATTGAACCTTGACCTCCGCTATTATAGAATATGATTTTAACCAATATGCCATTGGTTCCACATTTAGTGGGATTCCACTAAAATTAGAATTAAGTTGCCAATTAATCCACATGGAAGTTGGCGGCCGAGCCTATATATTGGGCATGGATCCCAAGGCCAACACACGTCCCTATGCATAGAATTTGAGGTCTTCAAAAATACATAGAAACTGATTTTGAGACAGGGAACAATTTTTGAGACTGTACAGAAGTACGTGCTAGTACAAGCCAAGTTTGGTGTTGCTTCGTAAAGCCTGCCAAATGGTACCTTGACAAAATTTCAAGTGTTTTATATCAATTCTACATGATTTTTCGCAAGGATCATGAATATGAGGTACATTTTTTGATTTGAGGTCATTTGTAAAACTCTTTTCTCAATTTGTCGTTAATGGGTATTTAATGCATTATTTTGCATGCCAAAGAGCGTGAAATTGAGCCACTTTACATGTAATTTTGATACTTGAGATGGAGAAGGAAGTTTGAATTGGATTGAATGGAACTTAAAGATTAAGAAAAAATATGTAATTTGAGTTCTATTATTTTATATTATGTCATCTCATCATTAAGCAAGCTAATCTTCAGTTTATGAGTTTTTGGGTAAAAGACACATCATCATAATTCTACAAACCACTCCAATACGATCAGTAAATTATTCTTGATGAAGTTATATAGTGCATGTATATATGTAAATAAATAAGTGGTGTCGAAGAATTTTCAGATCACCAAGGCTCCATAGGTCCTTGGCATACTTCCACCCATGTCCTCTATTGTCTTCTCCTGCTTAATGCTACGCACAATCCTCATCTTATCTCCACAATGAGTACAATCTTTATACATGTGATCTCTTTCACATCCCCAACACTTTATGGGCCTCTATCTTTTCCTTTTCCCCAATGAATCTGTCATTTTATATTCACCTTGATCTGACTTCCTTTGCTAATATGATTGAGAGATATTCTTTATGAAAGGTGGTTTGAATAATTTATTTCTTTGATCCATATTTATTTTCTTCTTATCATCCTAGGCCTTTTGGAAATATAACCTTCCTCTGTTTTTTTTCATACAAATACTTAGCCTTTGTGTATTCTTCTCAATTCTTTGGCTCATCAAATTGAATTTTATCTTTATAAAAGGATGAAAATCCACTCAAGAACCTCTAGATTTTGACTTTCTCATCCCTGATGAAGTCCACATACCTGAGAAGTTCCAAGAATTTCCTCTCATATTCATCCATGGTCATGTTCCCAAGTTCGAGTTCAAATAATTCTTGCATGTTCTTGTCATAATATTTCTTTGACAAGAAATGCTGCCATAAATATTTCTTGAACTGTTTCTAAGAAATTCTCTTCTCATAAATGTGCTTAACCTGCTTAATTTGATCCCACCACATAGATTCCTTCCCTTGAATATGGTATGATGCCATTTTGAATTCTACATTTGATGAGTAATCATGAAACTATAAATATTTCCTCATTCTCAAGAACCATGCCTCTACATCTTCTCCCTTTCTATTCTCTCCATAAAATGATGGTGGCTTGATCTTCCTGAGCTCCTGTTACAATATATTTGACCCATGTTTCCTCCTATGATGTCTGATAGGGGACACACTTGGGTTTCTTTCTGACCTTGAATGTGCATATACTATTCTGTTCGATTTACCTGGTGAATGGTGATGATGATGTCCTCTAACACTCCTTGATTTTATAGATCCCCCATGATCATTCCTCCTATCATGAGATCTAGATGCTTCTACTTTTTTTGCATTGGTTTCTTATTTTGTGCAAGAATATTTGATGACTTGTTTCTGAAGCATATTCATACTTTGAAGTAGCTCCTCCTAAGTCCTCATCATCTTTTCATTATCTTCTCTATAGCTCTGCACTTCCCTCTACAATATTCTCATAGCTTCAACCAAATCCACTGGTTCCACCTAACTTTTACATCCATTAGACTCAATCTCTACATTTCCCAAATTTATATGTAAGCCTCTAATCTCATATCCATGATTGTGATATCCTTAGGCATCCTCCATATCTCTAGTCTCATGTAGGAACCAAATATTCTTCACGTACTTCTAATTCTACAAAAATGTGCAGGAAACAATTGTTGTTAGAATTAGGCACATTGAAAAATACTTTATTAATTAGGTTACATTCTATTCTTCATTTCAATTTATGAAGAACACAAATGCACTAATCCAAACTATTATTCTTTAAACAGTTTCCTCTCTGAAACAACTCTCAAACAATTGTACTCATGCCTCATTCTGATTTCTGAGCGAAAAGTTACAACCTTCTCAAGTTGTAGTTTTCTAGTCATTGTCTGTTTTTATTGCTACAATTTTTGTTTTTATTTTATGAGAAATTGTGGTGCTCAAATTCAAAATTGTAGGTTGATATATGGATTCTCCTCCTCAATACCTTTTCATTTACTACTTTTTTTCCCCAAATATGAGCTTCAATATGATAGTTATGGTTTGCGGAAGTTTAGATTGTTTTCTCATTTTTACCCCTTACTACTACAAGTGTGTTCTCTTCCATCCTGTACAACTTTAGGCACCTATATTTAAAATATGGTTCCATGTTTGTCTTCTATAGTCCATGAGCTTTCCACATACTACTTTTGTGTCCCAAACTGACTTATGAGCAAGGAGGTATTCTCTATGGAAGTAAATTGATATTTAATTTATACCTTGTACTATTTCAACTGTAACTTCACCATACTAGCTCTGTTTTGCACTGAGAATATCTCGTTGGAAAGATCTTACAAAGTTTTTTCATTCTAGCAATAGAGACTATATTTTTTGGGGGTGCACACAATTCTCTTGATTTCGATTACCTAAAAATGTTGTTTAGGCCCTCAAAATGCCTCTACAATTTTATGAGCTTCAAAATCTTGAAAAGTTTGTAGAAATTGATTGATTTACTACTATAATAGTTTGTTAATCCGACTTGCGCATGACCTTGCAAATCTAACTGGCATGGATTGGAACATTTTTGCTGAGTCCAAGTGTCATCCCTTGATTCAACCATGTCATCATCCATCATTCTCCTCCATCGACCATCGACCAAACCTTCTGCAATCCTGTCGAGCTCTTCTTTGTGAACTCTTCCCATTGGAATGTCATGTAGCATGCTATAAATATTTTCCTACAAGTAGAAACTCGCAAGCCTATAGATAACATATTTTGGGGATGTTCTAGTTGGAAAGTCTCTTTAATATGTTTTATAAATTTCTCATATCTTGCGGGCCGCAATCCCATTGGGAATATCTTCGCATACTTCCCCCCCATAGAGTGGTGACTCAACCTTATATCGTGATTTTACAGAAGCCCACAATCTGCAAGCTTGTCAGGAATATCTTTGTAGACTTTTCCCCACGAAGTGGTGACTCAACCTCGTATCATGATTTTATAGAAGCCCACAACTCGTAAGCATGTCTGGAGCATATTCTTGGAATTTTCCCCATGTAGTAGTGACTCAACCTTGTATCATGATTTTCCCAAAGCCCACAACCCACAATATTTTCGGGAACATCTTCACAGAATTTCCCCCACAGAGTGTTAAGAAATAAAAATCTCTTCTTGTGAGTCTTTCTATGCAAAAATTCTTCCTGCAAATATTTTGTTGGATGTACACCATCGATCTTCAAGATCAGAGTGATCTCAACTATTGATTGATGAAACTCTCCCAACTTTTCCAAACTCCCTCGATCCTGCAATTGAATCTTAGCTGTCAATTCTTAATGTTGAAATGATTTGGGACGTCGATCTTCCAAATATTCAGTCACCATTAAAATGTAAAATATGACCTCCCAGGTCAAATTTAACGCTACAACCTATAGATCAATTCCATTAATACTCTCTTTGACGGTTCCGAGGGTAATTTGGACTCAGGTTCGTTCATAAATTTGGGGATTTGACTTTGTTTTTGCACATCTTTCCCCAAATTCGTCACAAATGCAATTTTATAACAATGAATTTTCCCCATTTGAACTAGTTCTTGGCACACACAGTTCCATTGTTAAACCTTAAACTCTTATACCACTCTTTAATGCACCCATCCCCCAAGATAGGTTACACCACTGCTAAAATGACCCAATAAATTTTTTTGATACCAATTTTCAATGAAATTACTTTAAATGTGCATGGTAACAACTAAACACATTCAACAACATTCAAACGCATAGAGATTCAAATGCATAATTCTATTCACAACAAACAACAATAACTAAAATAACTTAGAATAAAACACACAACAATTATCTTGGCATTTAACATAAATATGCATAGCAAATAAGAACACTTATTTTAGTAAATATTCAACCCGCTGCAGAGGATGGGCGTTCCTCCCAACCATAGACTTTTTTTTCCATTTCTCAATAGCAAGTCACCCCCGATTTGGGGATAAGAATACACAAGCGATAATGGTCCCTAAGGCTGACTATTATCCCCTGTCAACAACTAACTCCCACAACTAATTCCTGTAATACCCCAAGGTCATGCCCCCGATGAATTGTAATGATGTTAATGAATTTTATAGGCTAGTGATCTAAGTATTTATAAGATGTGAGGCTTATGTGTTTATTAGGTCGGAGAGCCTAGATGCTTAGGCCAATGAGCCTATTTTTGTATATGTAATTATGAATATCATTAATAAAAATACATCGTTGAGTGTAGACCAACCATGAAGAAAGAGTTATGGGGGACTAAGCTCCACTAGGAAGGGAACGAGAAGGGGGATGAGAGGCTAGGAAAAAGGGGCTAAACTTGAGGACTTAACCCAAGGGAATATTATAATATATTCCTAAAATACTAAGGTTGGACATAACCTGTTATCCTAAGTTCCTTTGGGGAGAGGAACAAACTCCAAGTGGAGAGGAACGAGATCCGAGAGAGCCAAGTGTCATCCATGACACATGAAAATTTATGTGGGGAATTCCATCATTGTGGGGGTTCTCTCTCACCATTCTGACCATTCTTTCCATCCTTCCCATGCATGCATGCATGCACTCATGCACTGAGTAGGAACACAGTCAACCATTTCCACCATTGTTGAACCCCCTGTCATTGTGAACCTCTATAATTTTTTGAGCCATGCCTTACCTTACTTGATTTTGCTAATGTGGTTACCTATTGGACTTAAGAGATGGATACAAGAAGAATATTGTCAAGCTTGTGGTTTGAATAGGCTGGTTGTTAGGCCCGTGGGTTGAAGAAGCAGGTTTTCAGGCATGTGAGCAACTCTCTCCAGGTGAGAGAGGTTGTTGGGGAAGTAATTTCTCTTAGAGGGAGTCCAACAACAACTACAGATCTTTAAGAATTCCTAATCTGAGCTGTTGTTGAAGCTCTGAAAGGTAATTGGAGCAGCCGATGGACTGTGGAAATGTGAAGTTGTATATTCCTGGGGTGGGATAGGCATGTGGGGTGTTGGCCCTTAACCAATTTTTGAGGAAACATTAGTCATGTTTGATCGCTTTTGGGACTTTGACATGCTGATCGAAGGTGGAGCACCCACGTGGAGATGAGATCACGAGATCTCACTTGTTTTGTGGGATTGTGGACCAAATTGAGGGTTTACTAGGGTTTATGTAATGGGTTATGGGATGTCGGCCCATGGGTTTACCCATGAATAAGCCTTTTTTTAAATGTATAAATAAGTAGCTAAGCGATGTGAGAAGGAGTTGGTTGGCTATGTGCACAATAGGTTGTAAGTGTTAATGTTGGATTAGTGCAAGAGGTTGTAAGTTTCTTTTTGCAAACAGACTGAGTAGAGTGAGGCTTTATGCCTTGACCTGATTTTGGGAAGGAGGATCTGGCATGCAATGCGCAGATCTCTTGTCCTCTACGGAGTTTGGCTCTGTGGCTTTGTGCATTGGAGCGACTGAATATAAGAAGATTGAAGACTAATAAAGAAGAAGAATAAGTTGGTGGACGTAGCCCCACACTGGGGTGAACCACGTATATCCTATGTCTTGATGTGCTTTGTGCGATGTGAATTATGTTGTTTATCTGCTTAGTGTTGTTGTTATATTGTATGATGAATGCATATGATGTTGTTTCTTAGTGCTTAATGGTATTAAAGATAAATGAATGTGATATCTAAGCTAATGTTATTTTCTAAGTGATTGAAATTGCTTGATCTTTATTGTTACTGTAGTGATAAGTAATAAAGGTTTAATCTGCAATATGAATGAGACTCATGAATTAATGCATATTTTTGTCTAAGTGCTCTGCTAAGTGTTGTAGTCATAGATAGGTGTCCCACCTTGGTTGTAGACACTTGATTCCTACAACCCCCCTTGCCTCTACCCTGGGTGAGACTTCATCTACTTCGTAGATGTTTTCAAAAGGACCGATAGTTAGGGTTTTTTTGGTGTGTTGTTGAAGCGTTGAACCCTGGGTCTGCCCCCATGCCAACAAATGGTTCTGTTGTCAGGAACTAAAACTGTGATTGCTAGGAACTGAAGAAAAGATAAATCTCTGTGCATAGATCTGTTGTTGTAGTGCACATTATTCTACTTGACTTGTGAAGCTCTGTGCTAAGAAAGAAACTTGATCTGAAGAAAAGAGGTAAGATCTTAAAGCTTTGTGCTCTGGTAAGGGTGAGATAAGTGGAAATGTTTTCTTCGAAAGCATGAATATAAGTATGTTTGATATATTTTGTCCTAGTCTGAATGGTAGGGCACACATAGAAGAAAGAGTTGCTCTAAATAAATTTGATATAAATAGATAAATATATATTATTTCTATGCATAGAAAGAATTTTTGGACTAATAAGTGGATGCAGAAACCTAGAAAGAATTTTTGTAGATTGCAGGTCCAGAACTATGATCCCAGTGTGCAGTACAGGAAAGGCTGGGGCTCGTTTAAAAGAAAGAGAGGATTCACACTGTGTTATAATTTCATAAGAATGAAACATCTTGCTAAGGAATGCCCTGGTACAAGTCCTATTTGTATTTGTTGTAAAGTTGTTGGTCATGAGGTTGAGGATTGCCCAAGGATGATTTCTAAAGTTGAAAAGATGAACATGGGACAAGAAAACTATAAAGAAGGTCAAGAGACTAAGGATATGTTAAAGAATCATAAAGAGAAAGAGTCAGATACTATGTTAATACGGTGAAAAGAAGTAATGGATGATCATAGAGACATCAGTTTACCAGAGATCCTGAAAGAAAAAAACAACGCATAGTTACAAGAATAGAAGACTTCGACAAAGATTGTGTATTGGATGAAAAAACACATGTGAATATTATGCCAGAAAGCACTTGGGAAATTTTGGGAAGGTCTGCTATGATACCTTCATTGGGAAGGATAGGCTTATTTAAAGGAAAGATGATAACCCTACGTGGAAGAGTTACTAATATACCTATGATTGCTCATGAAACATCGACTGAAGAAGAATTTGAAGTCATTAAATTTGTTGAGAACAACGCCCCTTTTACACTTTTATTAGGAAAGACCTGGATTGAGAAGGACCAGATTAGAAGGAAAGCAGAGGAGGAAGCTACATAATAGAAAAAGAAATAACTAAGGGACTTCATAACCAGAAAAATAGAGCGACTAATAGAAGAACAAGAGGATAAGTCAAAGCAACAGAGGGCAAGACAATTAGTTGTTGAAGTTGAAAGAACGCTGGAAGGCTTGAAGAACCTGTCAGTGCGTGAAAAAAGTATAGCCACCCCGAAAATATTAAGAGAAGGGACATTAACCTCAGAATCTATAAGAGCACATCAGGAGTGCAAAGTTCTTGCACCAGGAGAGAATAAGAATACAAATGGGAAGAGGATTCTAGAAATTGTTAGAGAAGCTCAAATAACAGGAAAGAAAGCCAGGAAGCTCAATAAGAATAAAGCTAAGCTAGAAAAACTATAGGAAGCTACAGAGAAAAGAAGGAAGACTTCGCAAGAGGCATATCTGTAGAACTTGAGCCTTGTCATAATAGCAGAACCATGCATAATGGGACTTCTCCACGACAAAGATATATGACCATTGGAGGCGCCTTGACCATTAGAATGACACCCCAGAATGACTAGAAAATGTAGTTATGAGAGAATGGACCCTTGAGACCACGCCATAATAGATGGATTCACATTGATGACCGCATTCCTACCCATTGGAGGAATCTGTTATGACACTTTCTTATTTAACCTGTCAGACGCTGCACCAGGACCACTTTTTTCCACCCGTGATTATCCAAGCCACCAGAGAATCAATTGTATATCGCACTGTGATTTCTAGACCTCTCCATCCGTTGGATTACCTCAATTATCTATTCACCTACCCGATCTATTTGTCTACAAGTGTGGATGTCAATCGAACCTAGTGTGTTAGAGATATTTGTTAGGGAGATCCTTACGAAGATAATGGTTTATAGACAGTTTTCTATAGGAATATAGGCATCATCAACGGGGGTGCTACAAGCATCCCCTTCGACTGGACGTCACTCTAGCTGTGCTAATCCCATGACTGAGAAGAGAAGTAAGCATCATGATGATCTAGCTAACGCGAAGCAGATCTCGTCAGTCTTGCCAGATTACATATCGCCTTTGGCTGGCGCAGTTAACCGCGACAACATCCCACGTGATTTTGAGTATACGTTGATCACTGCGTACATCCCGAAGGGGATACACATAGTTGGAACCCAGTTGGGACAGATCCTAGCTCTGAAGAACAACGAATTTAATCTTGGCGACAGAAATAAATATGCCATGCTCACGCCCCATATGTATTTGATGAAGACGACTGGGAAGAAGCCGTGCATATTCTCCTAGTTATGGATTAAGGAGCTGGTGCAGTCCACAATACTAAATGTAATGAAGATCCCTCACTTCGTCCAACATCAAGAGGTTAATGCTTGTGTTAAAATCCTCTTGTTGTGTTGCCATGGAGGATATATATTGATTGACAGGCGGATCACTGTGGATCCAACGTTGATCCACCTGATCATAGGATTGAGCATGCAGGGCCTCGTCCCTCAACATTTCTACCCAGGGAATACTTTAGATCGCTCCCTGGCATAATGCATAAAGGAGTATTATGGCAAGGTAGAAAAGGGAATGCAAGGCTACAAAGTAGCCTCCATCCAGGATGGCGTCGTGCGCCTAGATTTCAAACTTATAGTTGGCAAGATTTTCAGAAAGAGCCATCTGACACAGGTCATTGGGTTCATGGTAGACCCCTCTAGGAAGTGCGTGGAGGGGATGCAAATAAACTGGGTGAGTTACCTCGCCAACGAGCTCTAGAAAGAGTGTTGTGAATCATACGATCAGGGATATGAATTCCATTTCAACTAGTTACTTATATTAATCACATTTGTCGCTTGACAGATGTCGGAAGGAGTGACATTTCTAGAAGTTGAGCCATAAGAGCCCTTGGCTGCAAGGTTCTCCACCTTGTGGTATACGAATGACATGTCAAAGAAGTGGCAATCGAATGATGTGTTCCATGCCTACTACCAGCAACTGAAGCATGCTATTGATGCATTTACATGCATGACACTGAACACATTACACCAGTACAAACCACTAGCAAAGTTCCACGCAAATCGACACTTTATCTATATCACTGCGCGCAAGGATGAGAGCAAGGAGGAGTTACAGTACTATTATAAGTTGACCGACGAAGACATGGAGGAGATCACCAAAGAATGGTCGGCGAAGTTCCTTGTACCAGTTGAATATGCAAAGCTCTCCGACGTGGACATCATAGGAAGCCCCTTGGTCACCTGGGTTGATCATGTCGGGCAGAGCAGTGTGAAGAAAAAGAAGAAAAAGGTAGAAGTCCAACATATAGAAATTGATGAGGAGGAAAACGCCTCTATAGAAGATGGATCTGGCTCACCAGAAGGAGGAGGAGAAGACCAATGAAATGGACAAGGAGGAGGGGATGACATAGAAATGCAAGAAGAAGGTGAAGCTACACTGCCAAAGGACCCCCCTACCAAGGCAGAAACATTAAAGAAAAGGAAGGCTTCCCCGCAGAAACCTTTGGCAAGAAAGAAGACATGTGCCAGTAATCCCAAGATGAAGGCCACGCTCACAGAGGATGACGTCGATCTAATCTTCGCAGGCGTGGAGGATTGTTCAGAGGATATCTTGCAGCGATATGGATCAAAGCAGGAGACGATGTATGAAAGAATTGAGAAAGAACTGAAGGAGATACAACAAGCCATCCATTCGAGTCGCGCAGTACCTACTGCGCCTTCTTCATTGAAGATTGCAAAATTGGGGGATGAGAACCCAATTACAAATACTATCAGATGAAACATAGGTTCAACTTCAGTGAGTCCAAGAAGACAAGGAACAAGCTACATAAGTTATACAAGAATGAGTGCAGTTTGTTTTCTCAGGAATAAATCAGAAGCATTTGAAAACTTCAAGGTATACAAGGAAATGGTTGAAAATAAAATGGATTCAAAAATAAAATTTTTGAGATCTGATAATGGATGATAGTTTACTTCAAAGGAATTTATGGATTTTTGCAACAAGCCTAGAATAAAAAGACAATTCTCTGTTGCTACGACACCTTAATAGAATATATTTGTTGAAATAAATAACAGGATAGTACAAGAAATTGATCAAACAATGTTAATGGATTCTAAATTGACAGATGTCATTTGGACACATGCAGTTCATACAACAATTCAAATTAAAAAAAAAAAGAATAATTCTTAGAAACAATAGTGAAAAAACTTCCTACGTGCTATGGAAAGGAAGACTAGCAAATCTGAAGCACTTCAAAGTGTTTGGAAGAAAATGCTACATCAAAAGAGAAGATGGTAGAATGGGAAATTTTGAATCTCGTGTGGAAAAAAATGTACTTGTCGGTTACTCAAGTACAAGGAAAGAATACAAATGTTACAATATAAGGCTCAACAAAGTTGTGGAAAGCATCAATGTAACATTTGATGAAACAAGTGGACGAAAATTAAAGGAATAAGAAAAAGAATCAGTGGAATAGGTTTACAAAGAATTAGAAAATGATGAAGAAGAAATAGAAGGGGAAGATGAAGAAGATCAGACAGAAGTAGAAGAACAAGGTCAACAAGTGCCTCCAAATACACCTAGTAAACGAGTACAGAAGAATCATCCTTCATATCAGATTATCGAAAACAAGGATGCAGGAGTTGAGACTAGAAGAAGAATTCATTCACCAGAACAACTGCACCTACCACTCTTATCTACAATTGAACCAAACAATTTTGAAGAGGCCAGCAAGGATGAATTCTGGATAAAATCCATGGATGAAGAATTGGATCATATAGAGAAAAATGACACTTGGGAATTGGTTCCAAGACCAAGGTACAAGAATATGATCGACACAAAGTGGGTCTTTAGAAATAAATTGAATGAATATGGACATGTTACCAGGAATAATCTTGGCTAGTATGTAAAGGATATGCACAGGTTGAAGGTATCAACTTTGAAAATATGTTTTCCCCGGTTTCCAGAATTTAAGAAATTAGATTGATACTAGCTTATGCATGTTCAAAGAATATTAAAGTGTATCAGATGGACATAAAATCAGCTTTTCTAAATGGGGAACTAGAAGAAGAAGTCTACAATGAGCAACCAGAAGAATTTCAGTTGTCAAAGAATCAATATTATGTTTGCATATTAAAGAAGGCCTTGTATGGTCTCAAAGAGGCCCCCAGAGCATGGTATTCCATACTAGACATATACTTACAGCAGCAAGGGTTCAAAAAAGGAAATGCAGACAACAACCTCTACATCAAGGTAACTCAAGATAGTATTTTATTAATTGAAGTTTATGTTGATGATATTATTTTTGGAAGTGATGATGACAGGTTAAGCCAAAAATTTGCAAAGGATATGCATAATGAATTTGAAATGTCATTACTTGGATAATTATCCGTCTTTTTGGGTCTTCAGATATGTCAAAGCAACCAAGGCATTTTTATTTCTCAAACTAAGTATATCAGAGAAATGATAAAGAGGTTCGGAATGGAATATTGAAAACTAGTTAACACTCCTATGAAAACCAATTGCAAGTTGAGAAAAGATGATGATTCAAATTCTATAGATTAGAGGAAGTACAGGTCAATGATTAGCATCTTACTATATGTGACAACATCTAGACCAAATGTAATGTAGGTAGTTGGATAGGTGGCATGATTTTAAGAAGCACCAAAGAAATCACATGTTCTAGTAGTGAAGAGGATTTTCAGATATCTCAAGGGCACATAAGAGTTTGGATTATGGTATCCAAAAGGAAAGGACCTAACACTTATTGCCTACATAGATGTAGATTGGGAAGGTTGCATTGATGACCGATGAAGCACTAGTGGAGCAACTTTCTACTTGGGTGAATGTTTGGTATCTTAGCGAAGAAAGAAATAGTCATCACTATCATTGTCTATAGTTGAAGCAGAGTATATTGCAATAGCAACATCTTGTACACAGGTTCTATGGATGAAACAAACTTTGACAAATATACAGGTTGAGTATGATGAGCCCTTTCTTATATATTGTGATAATACAAGCACTATCAATATCTCAAAGAATCCAATGATGCACTCCAAGATGAAGCACATTCCAATCAAGTATTGCTTTCTATCGAAAGAAGTTGCAAAGAAGGACATCAAAGTTGAATATGTGGGAACAAAGGAATACGTTGCAGATATCTTCACAAAACTGCTTCCAAGGGAAGCTTTTGAGTATCGTCTCTAGAGACTCGGAGTAATTTCTACTCCAAAATGAATGCTTTTGAATGCTTATCTTATATGTATTAGATTTACATGAGGAAGCACCCTATAGAGGAAAGTTCAGGTTGGGGGAGCAGGTTCAGGAAGATTTCAGTTATGGAGAGTATCCCTGGACGAGAAGTTACCTTTGCCATTGATTTCAAAGGGGGAGAGATTCATCATATGAAGAATAAATATTTAGATGTTTAAAGAGATAGCACAGAGGCATGCTTCCAAGGGGAGAAATGGTCACATGGGGGAGCATAAGTGATATGAATTTAGTATTGCATCAGAGTGTTTCCATCAATGCCAAAGGGGGATATTGTTGATTAATTGGGTTGGTTGTCATTGATGTCAACCCTTGAAGAAAGTATGGTATCAAATTTTGTTAGCCCCAACAGTATGGTTAAGGGACTTCAATTCGATTGATGTATAATGGTATGAATTTTAATATATTTTCAGGTAAGACTATTCTATATGGATATTACATTTCATGCCATTTCCGGTGATATGTGGAACGCCACATAACTCCTCACAGTTAGAGAGTTATGTCCTTGTGAAGTTCGAGAACCCTCATGAGTTATCTAGAAGGTCAAAGAAGTCAAAATTATTCTAGAAGCTCCTGGAAGAAGTTGGCTAGTTAAGTGAGTAAAACTAGGAGTTAAACATGGGTTAAGTTGTTTTAATAAGAAAATAATTAAAAATAAATTAGTTGCAACTAGAAGTGGAGAATTTACTATTTGTATCAAATTGGGTTAGAAGTGGACAAGTGGTTCAAAGTGGGTTATCCCTAAAAGAAGGAAATTGGGTTAAGTTGGTTAGAAGGTAACCCCCTGAGGAAGCTACATGGAAGTATAAATAAGAGAGCAAGGCTCTCCTATTAGCACCTATTTTGAGCACATTGAATATATTTTATTGTGTAAGGTTTATTGCAAGTACTCATTCATACATCTAAATTTGCGCAAGTCTGAGGTAGCACGAAGGGTTGACGTTGAAAGTTTTGGAATTACAAAAAATACTGATAAAAAAAAATAAAAAATAAAAAATAAAACTAGTTTTTGAGGTGTACGTGGACTGTAGTGGAGCAGGGCGCATATGTACGCGGGATAATAGTATAATAGGGTGCTTACATGAAATAAAATCCCTAGAAACTTTAGAAGATGAATATGTCAGTTTTCTAGAGTTTGGAAGCAAGCTCCCAGGAAGGTCTATCGTGATCATGTACATCAGATCTATTTATTGGTTCAAAAGGTATGTCATATTTCTATGAGTAGTTGGATTTTTTTATCTACATGAGAAATGGTTATGGGGGTTTGAGGATTTTCCCTAGAGATATTAGTGGTTGTGTGGGACTTTCTATATAAGTTATATCTACAGAAATATAGTGTTGGTATAATCAATATTTATCATTGATACATCTTGTTAGTGTTGAGGCACATATTGTACTTCTTGGCATATGGTTAAGGTTTTTTTGTGGTACATTGTTGAGAGCTTGTATTTGTGAAGTGGTTGATGTATTGAAATGATTTTTATCATTAAGGGTTTGATTTCTAGTTCATGTGATGGTTATTATACTTGTTTATGATTACACATACTTGTATGGAACATTACTAGATCGATATAGATACATTTGTTTAAGGGATATGTATGAGGATGTATGCACATGGCACATTTATAGTCAGTACATAGTGATAGGTTGCAGGTTGATGTGACAGAGGCTGAAGAGGGTCAAAGTTTTTCAGAGAGAGAAATCCCTAGTTTTTATAAGGCATATGAAGGTTGCATTACAGATAGGCCGCATACATACGCAAGCTATAGTATAGGTAGGGCACCTACATACACGTGTTGTAGAACAAATAGGTCATGTATCTTTTGGTTTTGGTTGGTACATGCTCAATTCAGGTATAGGTTGACTATAGGGAAGTGGTAAAGGTTGGCTACATGTCATTGGTACAAGTTTACAGTGGGATATCTCATAGTAATAGTGTGGCACTGGTTTCTTCATTTGACACTTATATTTCATGGAGGCAGGATGGGGCAAGTGTAGGTGATTGTAGCCACCTTCTGGTTGTAGCCAGAGAACACAGGGGGTTGTAGCCTCCTGCTGGTTGTAGCCAGAGAATTAGGGAGTTGTAGCTTCCCTTAGGTTGTATCATGAAAATATAGGGCATCGAAGCCTCCTTTCAGTTGTAGTTGGAGAACAAAGGAAGTTGGTGCTTCCAATGAATGTAATTCTTAAAGACATATAAGAAAAATCATTATGTGGCTTTCTCTCGCATTGGGTTTCCACGTAAAAATATTGGTGTACTGTGTATGTGCATGATTTTTCATTTGTTCATGGTTTATTTACTCTACACTTATTGGATAATAATAATAATAATGTTATATTGATCATAAAGATAAATAACACTTGCATAATGTGGTTAAAACGATTAAAAATCTCTATTACTGATTCACCACCCCTCTCAGTAATCCAACACTTGGATGGATGCTCCATCACATATATTATGAGCATGTCTTCAATTATTATTTTAGTCCTCTTTATTTCCTCATTTGATTTTGGGTGGTATGTTGTCCTAAGATTTAAATTTATCTCGAAGCCTTTGAAAAATCCTTTCCATAAATTGGATGTAAATTTGGGATCTCTTTCTAAAACTATTTACATGGGAACTTTATATAGCATGACAACTTATTTCATGTGGATATCTACAATATTGGCTTCCTTGTGAGTAGTCTTCACTGGAATAAAATGTACATCCTTAGTCAATTTACCCACCAATATCATGATGGAATCATGTTGCTTCACTATTCTTGGAAGCTTTGTAATAGAATCAACTGTAACTACTTCCCATTTCCACTTAGGAATGGGAAATGGTTGTAGTAGTGTAGCTAGATGTCTATGTTCAGTTTTCACCTTCTAGCACTCTAGACACATGGAAATATAATTATCCACGTCTTTGTTCATTTCAGGCCAAACATATTGGCTCTTCATAGCTTCAATTGACTTATGGTATCTCGGGTGTCCAACATATGGGACATTGTGCATTTATCTCAAGACTGTATTTTTCAGCTCTATGGATTTTGGCACATATACTTTTCCTTTGTACATGAGGATTACATCATCTTGTAGTTCATAATATTTAAATTTTTGTTGCAATGTTTCTTTTATCTGCAAATATCCCTTATATGAATTTTCATCCTTTGAAATTATGTCTTTTAAATCATATATGCACATGTTAATGGCTATATCATGCATCTCATGTGTTCTTCTACAGAGTGCATCAACCACTTGGTTCTCCTTGCCTTTTATATGCTTAATTTCAAAGTCATATTTAGTAAGGAATTCCAACCATCTAGTTTGTCTTGCATTTCATATGGGTTGTCCAAAAAAATGTTTTACACCACAGTGGTCTTTATGTTAGGATATTTAGACACTTAGGAGTTAGTAAGATCTACTTGTTCTATTGTGTCGTTAAGTAAAAGTGTGTTTTCTAGTGTGTTTCTTTAGTATGCATTAGTATTCATTTGTAGTTAGGAAATCCGACGGTCACGATATGTTCCTGACATAGAGTGATCTGATGGTTCATACTCTACTCGATCTTAATGGCCATTGATCCATGGCTTAACACCCTATTGGTCCATGGTCTCTATTTAAATATAATGGAGGGTCATTTGTCGATGATCGATTGTGAGAAACTCTCTTGTAAAATCTCTCTGTAATATTTTTCTTTGCATTAATAAACTTCTCCAAGTGGTCGCGTTGGCTGGGGCCATGGATGTTTCCCCGTAGGGATTTTACCACGTGAAAACATCGGTGTGTTGATCTTTGATCTGGTTATGTGAGTGTTTACTAAAGGTGTTCTTCCTTTATTGGAATACCTGTGTTGTTGAACATGGTATCAGAGCCTGTTTGAAGACCCGCTCCTATTGTAGATCGAGATCGTGAAGCTGAGTTGCCTCATCTCCACTTTATGTCATTTTTGTACATTTTTGGGCTGAGAGGAAAGTTCCATTGCGTCCGGAGCACTCTTTTCAGTCAGGAACACTTTTCATTTCACTCGAAAAGGTTTTTGTTTTCCCAAGATACTTCCATTACAATCAGATCTGGAGGTATAAAGCTTGAATATGCATTTTTTTTTTAAATTTTTGCAGAGTAGTATTTTGGTTTTATTTCGGTTTTGTTTTATTTATTTCCGGGTTGCTACTCTTTTAGATCTGCGTATGCTCTTTTCCCCGTGCCTTGTGTGATCTTGACAAATCAGAAACAAATAGGAAAAGGTGCATCTTTCGGGTAAGTTAATTGAGATCTAACCCTTTTTGTCATAGAGAAGCGAATTTTTTTGCTTGTGTGAAAAGAGTTTTTTTTAGCACGCTCTCCAAGGCCGTATTCAACAACAACAACACCCCCAATCCTCCTTCTGAACATTACAATATTTTTTGCTAGATCATTTGGTTAAAATTTGCCTTATTAGGTAAGAGGTCTTGATTTCAAGTCTCTCTTTTGTTACCTTTTTTGAAAAAATTCATGCCAAAATTTTAAAGTGTATTTCACTTCAAGTATAAAAGTGAATCACTATCAGTAGCTTTAATATTTTATTTTAGATTTATTTGTTTTGCATGCAATTTTTATGTTATAAAGTAACTTCATTGTAAAGTGATCCCCACTTCTCTTTATAAAAGTGGGTCACTTCATAAAGAAACTTACACAATCACGTGGTCATTTGGTTACCGATTGTGTCTTTTTTTTAAAAGGGCATAACTCTAATATCGGAAGTCTGTTTTCAGTGCCATTTTTTTTAAACTGCATAAATTTTCGAGCTCTTTCCATCCAGATCATTAGTTTCAGTTTTTAAATCCACATTATCTGCATATTTAATATGGCTTCTACAAGTACTGTCTTGCTTACCAACAACAACTACTTCCAATGGAAATCTCATATGGAATATTTATTAAGAATTAAAGGCTTGTACCGGATTACCTTGGGAAAGGAAAAAGCATCCACTGATGCTGATAAGAAAGCCAAGTGGGATAATAGGAATGACGAAGCACGTGGACTAATCAGAATTTCCATCTCTCTTGATTTAATGTACCACCTTCAAGATATTGATGACCCCAAAGAAGCTTGGGACACGATTGAATCTGTGTTTGGTAAACTCAATATTATTTGAGCACAACAGTTAGAAAATCAAATACTGACCTTGAGTCCAAATGTTTTTTCTTGCCTTGGAGACTATCTATCTAGGTTTAAAACACTCAGAATTTTGTGTGAAGAATGTAAGATAAAGATGGAGGAAGAGTGTTTCATCTATCTTATTCTTTCTAAGCTAGGTAGTGCATATTATGTGTTTGTATCTACCTTTTATGACATGAGAGAGGCTCTAGGGGAAGAAGCTTACGAAAAACCTAGTCTTTAGTCCTTTTGTGCTTCTTTAATTCGAGAGGAATATAAGCTTATACAATTTGGAGTGATCAACACTGCATGTCCCTCCAACAAAGCCTTAGTTTCCTAGCAGAAAGATAAACCCAAGTATCCCAAGAAGCAACATCCCCACTACAACAACAAACAACATAAGGGTCCCAAACCTGCTCAGACAGCTTCAGCTCCTACTGGTGACAAAGGATAAAAATATAAAAGTAAGAATACTAACAAACATTGCAACTTTTGTGATAAAGATGGTCATGATGAGTCCAAATGTTTCAAGAAGATGGTAGCTTTAGAAGCAGCGATAAAGAAGCACAACATCAGTATTAATTCTACTTCTTCTTCTCATGGACATGCACTTTCTACTTCTGGTTTCTCCTTCAATTCAAATTATACTACTACTTCTTCTTCTGATGAGTGGATTATTGATTCAGGAGAATCTTATCATATGGCTAAGGATAAAGCCATATTTTCTTCTCTAAATGAATGTAACACCAAGAAAATATTTGTTGGTGATGATAGATCTCTTAGTGTTGTAGGATCTGAAACAGTCCAAGTAGATAATGGTCATTTCAATGATGTATTATGTGTTCCAAGTCTCTCTTGTAACCTTCTATCAATATATCAAATCACTCATTCAGGTGAAGGTAAAACCGTCGAGTTTTCACCTCACCAAGTTGTAATCAAGGATCTAAAATATCCTAAGCATGTTCTTGCAACTGGAATTCCTGATGATATTACCAGGTTGTACAAGTTTGATAACTTTGGGTCATCAACTTTTTCATCAGTTTTTGTTGCTCATAGCGATGACTTTAGAAAACTTTGGCATGAGCGGTTTGGTCATCTAAACTATCACTCATTGCAACAACTATGTAATCAACAGATGGTGACTGGTCTTCCTCTTGTTTCATGCAGAGATGGTGTTTGTGCCGATTGTGTTCTCGAGAAACATCATTGGGACAGTTTTGACAAACGTGCCTCTTGACATGCCTCGGGTCCTTTGCAGCTTGTTCACAATGATTTGTGTGGTCCACTTTCTTCTCCTTCTTTTTCTAGGTGCAAGTATTTCTTAACTTTCATTGATGAATTTTCCAAACGTACTTGGGTTTACTTCTTAAAACTCAAGAGTGAATTTTTTGACAAGTTTTTGGCCTACAAGGCCCTTGTAGAAAATCAATCTGGACATCAAATTCAAAGGTTAAGAACAGATAATGGAGGCGAATATGTGAACAATAATTTTACAATCTACTGCACTACACAGGGAATCCAAATGCAACACATTGTTCCATATACACCACAACAAAATGGTGTTGATGAGAGAAAGAGTCGCACATTAAAAGAAATGGATAATTGTATGATCCAATCTAAGGGATTAAGTCTAAAGTATTGGGTGGAAGCCATAAACTGTGCAAATTACATAGTAAATCGCACTCACACAAAGGCTCTTAAAAATATAACACCGGAAGAAGCTTGGACTAAAATTAAACCAGATGTAAGTCACTTCTGTGTATTTGGCAGTATAGCATGGGCTCACATTCTTAATGAGAAAAGGAAAGTATTGCAGCCTAAAAGTGAGAAGTGTATATTTGTTGGTTATTCTGAAGATGTCAAAGGTTACAGACTTCTTCAATCACATTGTAATGAAATTATTATTAGAAGAGATGTTAAATTTGATGAAAATATCTTGGCATGCGAGCCTAATTCGACAATTGTGCCTTCTTCGGCCTGCGAGCCATATTCAACATTTGTGCATTCTTACGATCTATTTTCTTCTTCAGATGATGACAGTGAGGATGAAAATCCACCTCCGGCTGCTCACCCTCCTCTAGACGAGTCCTTTAAACCTGAACCAACACCAGCTCCATCGCTTCCTAGATGGGTCCGTTCAACACAAGAAGAAGCTGGTGATCTTGTCGGTGATCCTTCAGATCAACGTTAGACACATTCACAGTTCCAACAAGCCTCTTCTCTTTGAGCTCAAGTTTCAAAATCTCATGATCCAGAGACATTTGTAGAAGCTTCAAGTCATCCAGATAGAGATACAACAATGAATGAAGAGCATTGTTCTTTAATGACAAACGATACTTGGGATCTTGTACCTCTTCCAAAAGGAAGAAAACTTGTTAGATGCAAATGGGTCTACAGAACTAAGTATGCATCAGATGGAAGTGTTGAAAGACACAAGGCTGGGTTATTTGCCAAAGGATTTTCCCAAGTTGAAGGAATTGACTATAATGAAACCTTTGCCCCTGTAGAAAAAATGAATTCCATCCACCTTGTTCTTTCCCTTGGTGCCTCACATAAATGGGAGGTCCATCAGATGGATGTTAAATTTTCCTTCTTGCATGGAGATTTGCAAGAAGAAATCTACATGCAACAACCTCCTAGTTATGTCCAGAATGAATCTAGCTTTGTTTGTCACCTCAAGAAATCTCTTTATGGTCTCAAGCAAGCTCCCCGAGATTGGTATGCTAAATGGATAGCTTTCTTATTGCCATTGGATTCTCTAGATTCCATTCTTATCCTAATATCTATACCAAGAAATTAGGAATCCATCTCATAATCCTTGTCCTTTATGTTGATGACCTAATCCTTACTGGTAGTGACTCAAAACTTTTAAACCATGTGAAAACCAGCCTTAAGAAGAAATTTGAAATGACAGACTTAGGTTTTTTTCACTATTTCCTTGGCCTCCAAGTTTTGCAAACCAATGAAGGATTTTTTCTTTCCCAGTCTAAGTATGCTTGTGACCTTCTTCGTCACTTTCACATGGACGACTGTAAACCAACCCCTTCTCCCTTCCAATCTGGATTCAAGCTTTCTGCCACCTATACTTCTCCTGAAGTTGATGCCACCCTGTACCGTCAATTAGTTGGTAGCCTCTTATACTTGACTCATACCCGTCTTGATATTTCCTTTGTTGTTGGTCTTGTTGCTCGATATATGCAAACACCCCATGAAAGCTATTGGAAAGAAGCTAAAAGGATACTTCGCTATGTTCGTGGTACAGTCCAGTTCAGGATACATTACAGTTCAGGGGGGACTCCTTTATTGGTTGGTTTCACTGATTCATATTAGGTTGGCGACCCTAATGATCGGAAGTCTACTGAAGGTTATGTTTTCATCCTTGGTTCATGACCTGCCAATTGGGCCTGTAAGAAACAACAGGCTATTGCACTTTCTTCAGCAGAAGCAGAGTACCGAGCAACGGTAAATGCAAGTCAGGAAGTCCTGTGGCTTCGACAGATGCTTTCAGAGATTGGATTCCAGCACCAACATCCGACCAACCTTTGGTGTGACAATCAGAGTGCCATCAATCTCGCCAAAGACACATTTAAACATCAACATAGAAAACATCGAGCTACACATGCACTTCATCAGAAAGCTCATTCATGATCAAGTTATTGAAGTGCTCTTTTTCCCTACAGAAGATCAAGTTGCACACATTTTCACAAAGTCTCTTATAGAAGAAAATTTTTCCAAACTTCGATCTATGTTAGGAGTTTAGGAAGTTGTCATTAAGGGGGGATAGGCTCTAATTCCTCCTTTCTTCTCCTATTGTGTCACTATTGTAAATCCTTCAATCCTATCTCAAGTTGTTCTTAAGGGGGGATGTTAGGATATTTAGACACTTAGGAGTTAGTAAGATCTACTTGGTCTATTGTGTCGTTAGGTAAAAGTGTGTTTTCTAGTGTGTTCCTTTAGTATGCATTAGTATTCATTTGTAGTTAGGAAATCCGACGGTCACGATATGTTCCCGACATAGAGTGATCCGACGATTCATGCTCTACTCTATGTTCCTTCTCTAGCTTTGAGTAGATGTGTATTTCATCCACAAACACAATTAAAAAATTGTCCAGGTACTCCCTAAACACTCCATTCATTAGGCACATGAAAATTGTTGGGGAAGTTGATAGCCCAAATGGAACTATTGTAAATTCAGAATTCTCATATCTTGTATTGAATGTTTTATTGTTCATATATTCTTCCTTTATTCTTACTTGATGATAGCATGCTCTCAATTCAATCATGGAAAATACTCTTGCACCTTTCAACTGATCAAATCAATCATCAATCTTTGGCAAGGGGTACTTGTTCTTTATGGTGACCTTATTTAACTACCTGAAATCAATACAAAACCTTAAGGTTCCATCTTTATTCTTCAAAAGAAGAATCGGGGCACCCCAAGCTCCATTCAAGTCTATTGGATAATTCTTAACTAGCTCACCGATTTTCCTCTTAGCCCCTATGGCTAACTGAACTAACCAAGATTTCTTGTTCTTACTTATTTGTAAGTGAAACATTTCAAAAAATTTAGAGTTTATCTAACTATGGATAGCTCCAGAATCAATTAAAATTTCCATGGGTTGGTTATCAATCATACTTTCCACTTCAATCACAGGGGACTTATATTCTACTTGTTAGTTTTCCAAGGCTGCATAAATCCTTGGCATGTTTCCTCCCATGTCTTCCACTATTTCAAGCTCCTGAATATTGTGGAAAACCTTCATTATTTCACCTTTGTGAGGGAAGTCCATATACAAGTTATCTCCCTCACATCCCCAACACTTCATGGGATGTTGTCTTGGCCTTTTCCAAAAATAATATGCCATCCTGAGATCATTTTGGGATGACTACTCTTGCTGATTTGGTTGGATTTATTTATGAAAAAGGGTGGCTTAAAACCTTTATGCATTTTCTCCCTTTTACCCTTAAAATTTCATTCCAATATTTTTGAAAGACTATCCGTCCTTTGCTTTTCTCATAAAGATGTTTTTTTATCCTTATGAACTCCTCCAAAGTCTTGGGGTTATCATAGTGTATCATGTCACTACAAAGAGAATGTATTCCACTCATAAACCTTTGGATTTTGACCTTCTCATCATTTATGAAGCCAACATACTTCAACAACTCAAAGAACCTCTTCTGATATTCATCCATTGTCATTCTTCTCAGGTTGGTTTCAAACAACTCTTTCATCTTTCTTTCATAGTAATGATCTAAAAAATATTTCTCCTGGAAATATCCTTTGAATTGTCTCCATAAGACCTTATTCTTATCAATGTGTTTGGCTTTCTTAACTTGATCCAACCACATGGTTATATTTCCTTGCAAGTGGAAGGTTGCAATTCTTGTTTCTAACCTTGAGGGTTAATCATGCAGCTGCAAATATTTCTTCATTTCCAATATCCAAGCCTTGGCCTCTTCTCCCTTTCTATGCTCTCCATTAACAATTTGTGGATTTGATTTTGAGTTCACCTTGAAAGATGTCTGACTATGGAATTATTCTTTTCCTGCTGACATGAGACACACTTGGGCTGCTCCTTGGCCCTGAGATTGCATGATATCTCCTAGTGGATTTATATGGAGAATGATGGAGCTTTCTCATACTCCTTAATTGTATGTCATTCCCATGATCATCACTTTTTATATGGGATCCATATGCAACCACTTGCCATGCACTAGTTGCATGCCTAGAGCTAGAATCCTTGTTGACTTGTCTATGTAACATGCTAAGACTTTGTAGCAGCTCCTCCTGGGATTTCATAATATTATCATTTTATTCCCTATAGATCTACACTTCTCTCTGCATGATTTTCATAGTGTCTACCATCTCCACAAGCTCCTCCCCGCCCCTTCTTCCATTGGATTATGTCTCAACATTTCCCATGTTGCCACCTAGCCTTATGAATTATTCTTCATATCCATAATACATATGGATATCCTCCATGACTATAACTCTCATGAAGGAACCAAAATTCCCTTTTTCACCTCTTAATTCTATTAAAAAAAAAAGTGCATGCAATAAAGTTTGTTAAACAAAAATTAATATTCACAATGATGGAAAAATAATGCATAATTTAATTCTCTTTAATGCTACTAGTCATATTATTCTAAGTCGATTGTAAATTATACTGCTCAAATCACTTTATGGGTGCACATAATTATTCTATTCTTCATTAGCTTTCCGTTGACTACTCATTTTCTCAAATATAATCTCTAAGCATAAATTTATGGTTTGTGGAAGTTCAGATTGTTTCTCATTTTTACCCCTTATTGCTATAGGTGTCTTCTCTTCCATCCTGTACAAATTTATGTGCATGGATTCCAAATATTGTTCCATGGTTGTCTTTTATGGTCCATGGTATTTCCAAAAACTTTTCCTATGTCCCAAAATGACTTTTGAGCAAGGAGTTATGCCCTTTGGAAGTAAATTGGTACTGAAAATATACCTTGTATTGTTTTATCTTTAACTTCCTCATACTATATATGTTTTACACTCAGAATATCTTGTTGGAAAACTCTCACTAATTTCTTTCATTTTAAGCAGTAGAGACTATGTGTATCAAAGTTACACATAGTCCTCTCAATTTCGACTACCTGAAAATGTTGTTTAAGGCCTCAAAATGCCTCTGCAAGTTGATGACCTTCAAAAACTAAAACAATTTCATAGAAATTGACTAATTCACTATTGTAATAGTCCCTAAAATAGGTCAAATTCGCCTTCAAACTATTTAACACTATCATAGCAGCTTATTAATCTGACCTGTGCATGATCTCGACAATTTTTCTCCATCGACTATTAGTAAAACCTCTCAAAAATCCATCGGCAAAACCTTTCGAAGACCGTAAAAAAAAATCCTTCCAAAGACCATTGGAATAAACTTATGAAGACCATCAGGAAACATCCTTTAGAAAGCCATTGGGAAACATCCTTCCGGAGACTTTCGGGATGTTGAGATTTTATGTAATTTCAGAAGTTATTCCTAAGTGTAATTGTATTGGTTATTCCTAAGTGTAATTGTGAAAGGGTTTATTGATAAGTCATGTCTTTTAGGTCTTTCAGAGTATAAATAGAGGTTATATCAAGTTATTTTGATCACTTATTGAATATAAGTACAAAAGAGTAGTATGCACTTATCTAGGAGGTTATTATTGGTTCGTGTATGGGTCTCTTTGGTCTTGATTTCATGAAATATCATTGTATGACATTGTACATGTTGGAGGAATCTATACCGAGGAAAGTTTGCAAGGTTTTCTCCCCCTTGAGGGTTTCCCTAAGGATATATCTTGTTTTTCTATGGATATCTATCTTTCAATTGTGATCCTTTTGCATATTAAATAATAATATTCATATACAATATCATTTCTTATGAAAACTCAACATGGTATCAGAGTGGGACTAAGTTAAATCCCTCATGGGAGGGTCAAGGATCCTAAGAGAAGAATCGTCATCGTGGGGAGAATCGGGTCTTCTGGTCACAGAGCTTTAGTTGGATGTGGATGTTACATCGATTTAGAGAAGAGGGTCTCTCCATGCAATATAATTTCACTCAAGATACAAAAAATAATCCAAGCAATCGACCATTATAGTCGAAGGCCAAGACAAGCCTGTACCCTTTAGCCAATATCTAAGTCGGAAATGCTGGGGAGAAGTTGGACATTGAAAAAAGAAGATATTTCTTGATTCAGAAAGTTATGGGATTGGAAACCTTTGTGAGTTTTGTCCCACATCGAGTGACAGTGATTCGGCTACAAATTGTCACTCTGCATCCATAGTGTCGAAGGGATTCTAATTTTCTTTGATCAGTTCTCTGATGGAAAGCCCGTGAAAATTATTTAAAGCTCCATGGAAAGAGAAAAAAAATGGAAGAGATGATTAAGATGAAGAATGTGAGGGTGGTATAATGGATATTAAATGTTTTGCATGTGTTGAGGTTTGTAGTGATCACACCGATTTATGATGGATGGATGCCTCAGGTATTTGGCAGTTCCTGCAGCCATTATTGAGACAACTTCGGAGGTGCGATTCTTTTGAATGTTTGGCAACGACATTTCTTAGGAAACCATGGCATCCAACACCATATTACATACAAACGTTGGTTTTTGGCTAAAGCGAGTGTTTCTGGAAAATATATATGCCATAGGTTTACTAGTTCAACCTGCCAACATGAGTAATTTCATGGAACCCAATACCAAGTTATGTGTGATACGAGTCGCATATGGATTTGTAGAAGGAATTCAAAAGTAATATTTACATTGATGATAATGCCAGTGAAAAATAATATTGTGGTGGAATCATATTCCTGGAGAGGAACTGAACATGAGCATGAACAATGGTGAAACAAGTGATATGGATTATGGTGTGATGAAATAATAATAATAATAAAAATTTAAAAAAAAATTAGTGGGCAACACATCCACGAGTTGATGCCTTTGCAAAAGGTGCACTATGATTGCACCTAAAATAGAGTGGAATTGTTAGTGTTGGAATGACATAAAAATGTTGTATGGATCATACACACCATGTTCTTGGATGTTCACCATGAATTATGTGTAGTGAGGAAGTCATGCAGAGGTTGCTTTGTCTCTCCGGGGGAGGCCATGTGATTTCATCAATATGAGACAAGAATATGGTGACATAAGTGCAGGGATAGTAACAACAAGAGAAATGATGGGGAGTACTAAAACTCTATCATAAATAGGCATTGTAGTTGAGAGTGGTGAGTTAAGGAGGGATGAAGGAATTTTTCTTCTGTTCCTCACTTGGGCGCTCCCAAAAAAATAAAAAAAAACTCTTTGGAAGAGGAAGAGAGGAGAAAAAACACTTGTATGAGTTCTGTGATAGAGAATTTATTATAGAACAACAACCTCATTTAAAATTTGGTTGTCATATCCCTAGACAATGATAAAGAAATATGAATATGGACATGACCCTGTGTGAATGGAGGCTTCATAATCTACATGGTTATTGAGAAATACTATCAATCGGTTGCCACCTTTATCAGTATTTATATCATGAATAGGAAATGTGTTCGCAAGGATCACTGCAACAAAATTTAGAACAGGAAATATTATTGTTTTTCTCTTATTTCCGTTCTAAGACTTTTGCGACCATTGTTTTGATCAGAGAGTTCTTTTGGATTCATCGCATAGGTTTTTCTCTTATTTTGTTTTGGGCAAGTTACCATGGATACCTGGTTAGTATATTGTGGTGATTCTAGGCACATGACAGTTTACTGAGATTCTCATACTATGTGACACTCATGGATATCCTTCATGAAGACCAAGGATGAGGTCTTCAACATATTCTAAGATTTTAGGGCTCAAGTAGAGAACCTGACAGAGAAGAAGATCAATATCAACACGAGTATTTGGTGAGGAGTGATCAATATGGACATAAGAATATGTGACAAACCCTTTGCAGTTGAGATCACTTAAAGCTTGTGTCAATGTGTTGATGTGGTGGTTACCATGATGTTGTGTGCCTTGGAAAATGGAAATATAGTCACAGAGTCATAGAGGGAGTGGTCAGTGAGGCAGACTTGACAATTAGGGTTTTTTGTGACAGAGGGATTTGGCCTTTGAGTTTGATATGAAGGATCTTGGTATGATGCACTATTAATTGGGACTAGAGGTATGGAAAAATCTTATTTAAATATTCTTAGGTCAAGGGAAGTATGCAATGGAAATACCGAAGAGGTTTGAGATATTGGACTGCAAGGCAATGGCTACACCTATGGTATCAAATCTGAAGTTGTTGCAGGATACAACTTTAGAGACCGTGGAAGTTACATTATACAGGTAGATGGTGGGTTCCTTGATTTATTTGATGAAAACATGACCAGATATATGTTTTGTTGTGAACACCCTGAGTCATTACATGGTTGAATCCATACATGTTCAATTGATTTCAGTAAAACATGTGATGAGACACCTTAAAGGTACAGTGGATTATGGGCTCAAGCATGTTGCAGAAAGTGAGATTATTCTACTTGGATATTCGGATTCAAATTGGGATAGTAGTATTGAAAACCATAAAAGTACATTAGGATGTTGCTTCACTTTTGGATCTGGTATGATTTCATAGATCAGTAAGAATAATTCATGTGTATAACTCAGTATGGTTGAGGTATAGTATGTGGCAGCATGTGCAGCAAGTCACGAAGCAGTATGGCTTTGGAAATTGCTGACTAGATTATTTTATATTTCTATGGAGGCAACTTGTATCTTGTGCGATAACCAAAGTTGTATAAAATTGTCATAGAACCCTCTGTTTCATGATAAATCGAAGCATATTGAAATTATGTATCAATATATCAAGGATATATTGCATAAGGGAGCAGTGAGGCTCCAATATGTGCCTACCAATGAGAAGGTTGTGTATGTGCTGACAAAGTCATTGTTAAGGAAAAAATTCGAGTACTTTAGGGAAAATCTCAGCGTAGTCCCTCTTCAAAGGGAGTGATAGATTGAGATTTTATCGCGGGGTAGTGGATGTCATGATGAAATGTTGTAGCTATTGGAGAGATACCCACCGGCCCTGGATGCATGTTGAAGAGATGAGGTACATATGTTATCGCATGGTACTGTATGTCATGCATAAAGATATCTGACTTTTCTACGGAAAACTAGATAGTTTCATGATGACATTTTGTAGTTATTGGAGAGCTATCCACCATCCCTGGATGCATGCTATGAAGTCACTATGGATTTCCTGTGATGTATAGATTTGTGTGTCCAACAATCAATGGTCATGATCTCGTGTAGATGGCGACATTGTTAGATTCTGTGTCGGATAGAATACCTTCCTCATTAAGAGGGAGTGTTGATATTTTATGTAATTTCGTAAGTTATTCCTAATTGTAATTGTATTGGTTATTCCTAAGTGTAATTGTGAAAGGGTTTATATATAAGTCATGTATTTTAGGTCTTTTAGAGTATAATATCAAGTCATTTTGATCACTTATTGAATATAAGTACAAGAGAGTAGTACGCACTTATCTAGGAGGATATTCTTGGTTCATGTCTAGGTCTCTTTGGTCTTGATTTCGTGAAAGAGCATTGTATGACATTGTACATGTTGGAGTAATCTATACTGAGGAAAGTTTGCAAGGTTTTCTCCCCCTTGAGGTTTTCCCTGAGGATATATCTTGTTGTTCTGTAGATATATATCTTTCAATTGTGATCCTTTTGCATATTAAATAATAATAATAATATACAATATCATCTCTTGTGAAAAGTCAACATGGGAAACATCCTTTCAAAGACCATTGGGACACATCTTTCTGAATATTGTTGGGAAACATCCTTCCGAAGACCATTGGGAAACATCCTTTTGAAGATTGTTGGGAAACATCCTTTCAAATACCATCGGAAACAAATTATTTTGAAGAGCATCAAAAACAATATTTTGAAGACCATTGGACTCTGAAATCCATTAGGCATCAGAGTTTTCCTTTTCAACTTTTGTTCAAAATTTATGAATTCTGAAGGCTGATGAACTTGTGATTTCTACCCACACCTCATTGGATTTGGACCATCGATTTTCGAGATTAGATTGATCTCAGTCGTTAGTTCACCAACTATGTACCATGACTCCTTCTTTTTTCCACCATGTAACTGCTACCATTGGCCTTGTTAGTCCACATCATTCCTGTATGAAATGTTTCCAAAAATTATGAAAATTATAAATTTTCAATAATTTTGCAATTTCTTGCAAAACAAATTATGTTGGTGTACTTGGAATTTCTTAATCATTCTAGAACTAATCATGACTATCGATTACTAATGTCAAAAATATATGTGTTTTCAATATTCTAACTCTTCAATCATTGTGACAATGTGAAATTCGGCCTTCCCAAATAAATTTCACTCTGAAACCTGCATATTTATGCCATTTATCCCTTCTTCGACTATTCTGAGGAAATTTAACCTCAAATGTGCTCATGAATTTGGGGATTTCACCATGTTTGTGCCATTTTCCCCAAATTCGTTACAGGTGAAACTCAACAATAACAAATTTCTATCAAATTCACACTGACATCAACCCATACATGCTCAATGTTGAACCCTGAGATTTGATACGAATCTGTAATGTTCCCCAACTTGACTGGGGTTCATTACATGCCAAATACACATAAAAACAAAAAAAATCTGCTAACATATCCCATAGCTTACAAGCTACAAGAAAACACACATATTTAACCATTTTATGATACCATTAATTAAACGCATCTACAATATTCTAAATAAATGTGAATGCAACTAATAAATTCATCACAACATACACAGAGTTAATTCGCAACAATTTAAACTCATAATGCAACATTGAAAATAGATAAAACACTTTTCTTTCTAAAGAGTTGCAACCAACTTCTTGGAATGGACGTTCCACCCAACTACATACTTGTTGTTCCATACATCAACAACAAGTAACCCTCAAGATGGGCATAATAATACACAAAAGAGAGTTTCTCTCATTGTCCACTTACAACTCATATAATCCCACAACCCACAAGAATTCTCCTACAACTATCCTGATTTCCACCAACTCTCTTCCTCTCAACCTATCCAACCCAAGGAATATACCCCTTCACTTCTCTCAGTCCCTTTGGAATACCTTTAATTGATTATGGTATATTTGGTGTAGGTAACTAATCCAGGTGGATATTGGTGTCCACCGACCTTTTCCAACTGAATCAAAACAATTTTCTGGCAATTTTGGCAATTTACTATTTTTAGCAGTTTTTAACTTCCGGGGCCATTTTGACGGCATAAATGAAGGCTTTTCGGGATAGAGGTTCTCAATGGTAACCAAAGGCTCTGATTGATCTGGCCCCTAAATTAATCTCCTCGATGATACCTTTCCAACGATCTATCGTTCTCCCCAAACGAAGATCGTATGCCAAATTTACGCCCCCAGGAAGTTGATACATCAAACTACCCAAAATGGGGTCCACAAAACTGTTGGCTTTTAATCTTCTGGGGTTAGCGTTTTGGATTTTCTTTATGATAAAAATGCCTTTGGAGCCTCATTTTAAGATCATGTTCTCATGGATGCGAGTAGCCGTCACATCTCTTCTTGGAGATAAGCTGCCACCATTCTAGCAAGTCTTTCACTTTGTATTTTACAGTCTTTGAACATTTTTGCTCATTAATAGAAAATTGTGTATTACTATATATATATGTGTTTATGGTTGCATATTTGATACATTTGTAGTATAATATTTGATATCCAAGATATCTTTGTACATTTCTTTATTATATCTCCGCTCTCATTTTGTGCTGAAAATAATCTGGATCAGTGGTATCAGTGTAGGCTGCTCTTGATCGTTTTTTCCAGTGCATGTCCCCGACGAGGTCCGGGTATAGCAAGTTGGGTCTCGATATTTTCTCTCTTGAAGACAATCTCTCTCTCATGCCCAAGAAACCCTCCATGGTGGAAGAAAATAAAAATGATGGACCAAACGATTCTATCAATCTATTGCTTGAGCAAGCTCTCACACGGTAGAGGGACGAAATGATGTAGAATTTTTCCCACATCCTTCAACACCTGCCGATAGAAATAAGGATGATTTTAGGGGCTAAATTTCTCTCATGGGCTAATTTTCCATGGTTTTTCCCAAAAAAATATTCACCGTTCTAAAAATGATTTGCCCAAATTCTATAGGATAAAATTATTTTACCTTAAAAATTGCCAAAATTTTATACAAACTATATAAAATCCTTAGAAAATTGAACATTTTTACAAAAATATTGTGAAACATTTATAGTTAGCATATGAAGGATTAGTAAGATTCGCCAAGGCTTCTACATTTTAAAATAATTTTCCATCCTTAAAATCATCCCTGGATAGCAACAGGTGAATCTTCATCAAACAACCACTTTCGAAGCACCTCTCCTTTCAAGGTACAGGTTAATTTTTATATTCTCCTATTTAAAGGTTAGATAGATGCAGATGCTCTAGAAAAATGGTTAAATATGTTAAAATTTTATTTCTTTGTTCACCATTTTCCAGACAGGGAAAAGATCACCTTTGCACTCCTTAAATCTCTCCCCCTTGTCAAACATTGATGGGAAACTTACTGGGAGAAAAGTTCCAAGGAAGAATTTGGAATATATGGGGTTGATCCCACTTGCGATTTTTTTGTGGACATGGTAAAGGAACATTATTACCTTGTTGGCAACTATGAGGACCAGTATATGAGATGGACCACACTTCGGCAAGAGAGGGGCTAAGAAGTTATGGAGTTCACCAATACCTTCCATACCTTGCGCACCAAGATGGGTATCAAAGACTCCGAACGACATTTGGTTTTGAAATACCATGGGGATCTACACAGATACATCCAATTTGAAATGGATTTTATGGACATCTCATCACTTGGTCCTGCTTATCGATGTGTTGTTAAAATCGAGCAGAAATTTAAGCACCATAAAAAACAGGATTTCGGGTCTGCAAATCCGCAACAACCAAAGTATGATAAAGACATCCCTAACAAACAGTCTCCTCAAAACCATTCCAAGCCACAAGAAAAGAAGGGTCACGAGAAGAAAAATAAGGACATTAGAAAATGGTGTGATTTCCACAAAATCCCCTGGCACAACACCGATGAATGTCGCTCAAAACATTCATTGGTGGCCGAGATCAAATATAAGGAGCCAAACCCTGATTCGGAATCTAATTCTGAAAATACTGGTAAAAGACATATCATCGACGCAGACCCCACTGCTATTGTCATGACTGCAACAATTCAATCAGAAGAACCAAAATATCCTGAAGAGGGGGAGAGCCTTTTTCATTCACAGATGTAGGTGAAAGGGACCCCACTGCATTTTATTGTTGATAGTAGAATCCAGAAGAACCTCATCTCAGCAGAGGTCGTCAAACAATTGGGATTGTTGACAACACCACACTTGCATCCATACAACATTGGGTGGCTTCACCAAGGACAAGATCTTCGTGTCATCCAGCAGTGTCGATTGTCATGCAACATCCAACACTTCAAGGATGAGGTATTATGTGATGTTTCCCCACTGGATGTCTGTGATGTTATCTTGGGCCAACCATATATGTGGAAGCACCATGGTGTTTATGAGTCTCGACCCTGTAGTGTCATTGTTACTTTGGGGGGTCATCCCTACAAAATACTGGAGGTAATTCCAACTATTGTCCCACCTAAACAGTGTTGCAAGGTAGTATATCATACTACAAAATTCAGCTTCTTCACAGTCTGTTCAAAACGTAAACAGAAGAACACCACTGTAGCCTCAGTCCAAGCACTTTCTATCCAAAAGAAGCAGGTCAACAAAATTGCAGCAAAGTGTAAAGATTCCTTCTACACACATGCATCTCATGTATCCAGACTGGGTAAAAAGGTCCAACCCTTCCAGCCACATGTTTGTGGCAACCTTCAACAAGCTAAGCAGTGCAACTTCTCCAACAAGGCAAGCAGATCATCAAGATGCAGATTCAAAAAATGCTTTTCCCTCTCCCCCAGGCAATCAACACAATGGATACCATTTCTTCCTAAGGAGGGAGGATTGATTCAGGTGGATATTAGTGGCCACCCACCTTTTCCAACTAGCTCAAAACAATTTTCTGGCAATTTTGGTAATTTACTATTTTTAGCAGTTTTTAACTTATGGGGCCATTTTGAGCGCCTAAATGAAGGTTTTTCAGGATCAAGGTTCTCAATGATAGCCAAAGGCTCTAATTAATCCCACTAAATGAATATCCTCGACGATACCTTTCCAACGAGTTATCGTGCACCCCAAACGGAGATCGTTGTTAGCACATGGGCAGACCCAAGGTTCAAAGCTACAAGAGCACACCAACAAAGCCCTAACTACCGGCCATTTCAGAAACACCTGCGAAGCAGATGAAGTCTCACCCAAGGTAGAGGCAGGGGTGGTTGCAAGACTCAAATTTCTGCAACCTTAGCTGGGACACAGATCTATGATTATATCGCTTATAGAGCACTTAGATTATCCATCAATATTCAGTCCTTATTATACTTCATAGATAGCACAGAGCATCACAGTAGTCACTTAGATATAAGGTAACTTAGCACATAGAAACAATAAACATGTCAGATCCAATAGTTCAACACTAAGTATCTTCATACATATCAGATCTATTATGTATACCTATCTAATAAGAACAAAGCATAAATATATCCATCTAAATATATCAAAGCACTTAGAAAAAGCATAGATAAGCACAACAAGTCAAGGAACAAAGCATAACACATAGATTTATGTGGTTCACCCCCACCCTGGGGCTACGTCCACCAACTCTTCTTCTATATTATCATCGGTCAATCGGTTACAAGCACAAAGCCATAGGAACCCTTACTTCGCACAGGACAGAAGATCTGTGTGGCACGCTAGATCTTTCTTCCTTGCCTTTCAACAAAAATCCTTCTATGTCTTCACACGGGGACTTGCACTAAGTTCTGCAAGTCTATACAGAATGCACAAAGCTCTTGATCACACAGATTCCTTTCTTGGCACTTAGCCTATATCACATAGATACAATACAATCCTTCTCTCTCTACTAGATGCCTATATTTCTATTTATACATACAAAATGGACCTAAGTGTGGGTAAACCCACAGGCCAACATCCCTTTCCCATTACATATTCCCAAAACCCAAAAAGGGACCCGAAAGTGGGCCGAGATCCCTTGATCTCTGCTTCATCTATCACTCCATCTTTGACAGGCTATCGAAGTCCCAAAAATGGTCAAATATGACCAAGTAACTTCAAAACTTGGTCAAGGGCCAACATGCCCCCAACACTCACTTGTGACTCGTCTCAAGTCACTCTGGTCTGAGAAATTCTGCCTCGAATGTCTCGATCTTGGCTTGAGTTGCTTCGACCTGCTACAATGCTACTTCTTCTTGCTCAGTGAACTCCTGAATGAGTGCGTCATTGACTGGTCCTTCTAGGCATTGTTTTGTTCCACTCACAACTTTTTCAAGTTTTACTCCTTGGCTTTCAACTTCAATGAACAGTTGGCATGCCTTCTCTTGCACTGGTTGAAGTCATTGAGAGACCTCCATCACTTTGGTTTGGATCGTGTGGATCTGTTGTTGGGTCGTGCATTTCTTTGGAAACCTCTTCATTTTCTTGACTGGTGACAAGGCCTTTCGCTATGCTTGTAACGTATCTGCATGTTGCTTCACTTCTTGGAGTTGCGAATCCAATGCTTGTAACTCTGGATTCTCTGTGAGGTTTTCATACATCTGAGCACTCCTAGAGCTCAGCTGCTTGCACTCTAAGGAAAGGGCTTTCATTCTGCCAACTGTGCTATGAGCAATTTCCTTTCTTAGGTCTCTGATTTCTTGAGGGTTCTCGGGCACGGTACGAAGTTCCAGGTCTGTGATGCACTGCTAAAGCTGTTGGATCACTTCTTTGAGTTGTGCCACCTACTGTGGAATTCGTTCTTCAGCTTTCACTTATATGACGGTCATAGAGCGAAGTGCTCTACTAACTAGTTCCTTTACTTCTAGCTGCTATGTGATCAATTTCTCCTTGCTCTGCTGTGGCTCTGATTTCTCAGTGTCCCACTGTGCTTGAAGAGAAAGTTTTTCTTGTTCAGTAGCACTACAGTGCTCGACAAGTACTCCCTGTAACTATTTCAAAGCCTGGATGGCTTGCGTTGTCTCTTCCTGAGCTCGTCGAAGGTGAACTTCATCTTTATCGGTGATCTGGTGCGATTGGGTTGGCTCATCTCTTGGTTCTACTGTTCCTGCTGTCAGAGCCGCAGTGGAAACTGCACGGCTAGACTAGAGTGCCTGTTGCATTCCTTGGAGTTCAATCTCGATGTGATTATACATATGCTACTGCTTCACCTCCTACTTCTCTAATACCTTCTGTGAAGCATCGTTCATAGCTGCAATGATGAAATTAAAATCATCCAATGTGAGGGTAGTCTGCATCTTGGTTACATGGGTTCTAGGTTTCTTTCAGGAGGAAGATTTCGGAGGCAAAACCTTCCTTTTCTTCGACAAGTCCTCTTCATCCCTAGGCGGTGGCACTTCACCTTTCTGTTGTTCAATTTCTGCACCTTCGATCTCTTCGCCATCACCCCCTTTGTCTGGTGAAATGGATGCAGTCCTCACAGATGTGTTGTCTATATCATGAACCTCTTTAGGCTTCTTCATATTGCTTGGTCTGGGTGTATCTTGCGCACCTTCTGGGCTATCTACATTGGACAACTCCACAGGGTTGGCTAGAATAAGGAGATTTGTCGACCATTCCTTAGTGATTTCTTCTAAGTCTTCCTCTATTAGCTTGTAATATGACTGCAACTATTGCTTGTGCTCATCAGTGTGCGATGTTGTATAAATGAAGTGGCGGTCCGCGCTGAAATTCATTAAGGGCCGAAACCTGTGGAGGGTATTTGGGGTCATTCGGGGCTTGGACTAGATGGCTTGTTTCAACTGGTTGTAGTAAGTATGGAAGATGGCATTAGACTGCCACTTCTTGTTCATATCATTAGAGTACCATAGTGTACATAACTTCATGGCTAGAGGTTCGAAGGGCTCAATGTCAGGGAAGGTCGGACCTTCTGGAATTTCCCATGCAATGAATGCGATTAGGATAAGAATCCAAATAAAGTGGAAATCATGCCCTTGGTCTTGCGCTTCTCTGCAATCAATCTCCAGCTGGTTTACAAGGTACTGTGCCCAATTCATTTGTAGTCCCTTCGCACACTTTCCTGCGAGGTCAACTACGAATCCAGTCACTTGGGTGGGTTAGTTCTTGCGAACTATCTTGCCTGGGATCAGCTGACATGCGAGGCGCATTGCGTCACTCTGGATAGAGGTTACCTTGTAACCTCGCATTCCCTTCTTGACATCACCATAAGTCTCTTTGATTCTCTACGCTAATGCTCGATTTGAGGTCTTTCCAGGGTAAAAATCTTGTGGTTCAAGGCCCTGCATTCTCATCCCTGTGATCCGATTGATTAAGGTTGAATCCACAGTGATGCGACAATTCAACCATAAGTAACCTTTGTGACAACATGACAGTAGTAACTTTACACATCCATTCACCTCCTGATATCATCTGAAGTGTGTGATATTCATCACATTGAGCAGTGTGGACTGCACGAGGTTCTGGGTCCATGGCTACGGGATAATATTCAAATTTTTTCCTTTAGTCCTGGTCAGATACTTGTACGGGGCGAGCATGCTGTAAGATTTCCTATCGCCAAGGCTGAAGTCACTGAACTTCAACGCTGCGAGCTTATCCTGGTTAGCTTGAACTGCGTGTATCCCTTTCAGGAGGTACATCATGACCAAAGCATAGTCAAAATATCTGGGCACATTGTCTCGGTTGATGGCGTCACTTAGAGGGGGTAGGTAGGTAGGTAGAATGCTCAAAATCAGCTTGGCATTCGCAATTTCATCTATGTGCTTCGTTCTTGTCTCTGTCACAATTTTGGAAGTTCATGCTCCGTGAGCAGTTGATGGGGAAGCTTGGACTCTTCCTATTGATGATGCTTGCACACCTGTAGACATCCTTCTTTCCAACATGATTTTCTCGGTCCTGAGATCAACAAGTACTTCCTTCGCAGATTCTTCAAGTACGCTAAGCTCTTAGGACATACGCACTCAGGATAAATTATTAGGGTCACAATGATCTCAGACACTGCTCAGAAATGAACAATGAGGGTGCGATGATCATTGTATACACTTGCTAGTCTGTGGACTTCAAATTCTCAGTTGGAAAAAGTGTTCTTCGGTCATGGCGCGATGAGATAAATAGGTGATCTTGGCAACGGTTTTCTTTGCAACAGGTCTAAGCCTCATTAATTTGTGTTATGTCCATTATGGTGTGGTCTGATGGTCTAGTGATGAGCCATCAATGCTTTTCAATCCGTTCGGAGTGGAATTCGAATGGGTATATCGGCCTCTAATGGCTATATTGCTTTGCCACGACGAAGTGGCCTATGTCATTGTTCTGATATCTCGGCGAAGTTCAAATTCTGCAAGTTTTCCTTCTACGAGGTACCCTCGGGAAACTGCTGTAACCTTTCAATCTTAGCCTTCTTCTTATTCATCTTTCTAGCCTTCTTCCCCGTGAGCTTCATCTCAGTGGTTCTTTTCTCATTCTGGTTCTTATTTTCCTTGGACATAGTCACTTCATGTTACTGAGATTCTTTCCTAAGACTCAGGGGTATTACTTCTTCTATAGCTGAGACAAATACTTCAATATTCTATGAGTCCTCTAACGTTTTTCAGTTTTGATATCTGGGCTTCTAGTGTCAAATAGCTTTTATTTGTTCTCCTTCTCTTCAATCAACTGTGCGATCCTTTTGGTCATGAAATATTTTAGCTCTTGTCTCTATTGTTGTAATACCTTTTATTCTTCCTTCTTTCTGGCTTGATTTCTCTCAATCCAAGGTTTTCCAAGTAACATAGTAAACAGGGCGCTATCCTCAATAAACTTGATAATATCAAAATCTTCTTCTGTCGAAGTTCCATTGGCATTCATAGATATCTAAGTGAGCCTTCCACATAGGTTCACCAGTTTTTCTCTGAATATTCCTATTCCTCCTAATGAAGGAGTCATATCAGGCTTTCGTATGGCTTCCCAAGTTCTTTCTGGCATAATGTTCACTGGTGTTTCTTCATCAAGGATAGAGTCAATGTCGAAGTCTCCTATTCTTGATTCAATGCATTCTTTTTCTTTAAAGATCTCTGGTAGCCTAACATGTCGGTGATCGTTCAAGGTGTCTTTCATCTGTAGCAATACCTTCTCTGATTTTTGTTGGGGTTCTACTATTTCTGGATCTGCCTTAGGGTTTTCTTCATTCAGATTCATTCTTTCGAGCTTAAAAATCATTATAGGGCAATCCAATACTTCATGGCCCAAAGCTTTGCAACAAAGACAACTAGGTCTTCCACTAGGGAATTCCCTAGCTAGATGTCCCAGTCTTCTGTGACTGTAACATAAGGTTAATCCTCTCTTCCTTTTAAATGATCCCCAACTTCTTCTATACTATGCACTAGGATCATGGTAGCTAGTCTGTGAAAAATTCTTTCTAGTATCATGCATCCATTTGTCAGTCCAAACATTCTTTCTATGCATAGGTATAACATATCTATCACTATTCTTATCAGATATATTCATACCAATCTTTCTTTCATCTATCAGAGCCCTAGTTTTCAAGTCAAGACGGAATCTATCAAACATACCTAGATCCACACTCTAGAAACAAAAAATTTCACTTATTTTACTTCTATAGAGCACAAAGCTTCCAGATCTAAGACCTTTTAACTATTCTTACCTTTATTAGAGCACATAGTTTACAAATCTTACTTCTTTTCTGCAAATATTACTTCTTTTTTGCAGATCTGACCTCTCTTCTTCAGAAACTTCCACTTTTACCTTTCTTAGGGCACAAAGCATTTAGATCTCGCTTCTTTTCTTCAGATCTATCCTTCCTTTATTTAGCACAGATCTTTTCAGATCAAGTGGATTACTGCACACTAGGGCACTAATCCACACACAGAGATTCCACAGTTTCAGGACAAATATTTGCACAAAGCTTCTTCTTCCTCAGTTCCCATCAATCATAGTTTCAGGTCCCGACAACGAAACCATTTGTTGGCACAAGGGAAGACCCAGTGTTCAACGCTACAAGAGTGCACCAACAAAGCCCTAACTACCAGCCCTTTTGGAAACACCTGTGAAGCAGATGAAGTCTCACCTAAGGTAGAGGCAGGGGTGGTTGCAGGACTCAAATGTATGCAACCTTAGTTGGGACACAGATTTGTGATTATATCGCTTATAGAGAACTTAGCATCGATTATCCATCAATATTTAGTCCTTATTATACTTCGCATATAGCACAGAGCATCACAGTAATCACTTAGATCTAAGGTAACTTAGCACTTAGCAACAATAAACAGGTCAGATCCAGTAGTTCAGCACTAAGTATCTTCATACATATCAGATCTACTATGTATACCTATCTAATAAGCACAAATCATAAATATATCCATCTAAATATATCAAAGCACTTAGAAAAAGAAGATATAAGCACAAGTCAAGGCACAAAGAATAAGACACAGATTTAAGTAGTTCACCCCCACCTTAGGGCTACGTCCACCAACTCTTCTTCTATATTATCGTTGGCCAATCGGTTACAACCACAAAGTTGTAGGAACCCTTACTTCGAACAGGACATAAGATCTGCACAGCCTGCTAGATCCTTCTTCCTTGCCTTTCAACACAAAGCCTTCTATGTCTTCACACAGGGACTTGCACTAAGTTCTGCAAGTCTATACAAAATGCACAAAGCTCTTGATCACACAGATTCCTTTCTTGGCACTTAGCCTATATCACATAGATACAATACAATCCTTCTCTCTCTACTAGATTCCTATATGTCTATTTATACATACAAAATGGGCCTAAGCATGGGTAAACCCACGGGCTGACATCTCTTTCCCATTACATATTTCCAAAACCCAAAAAGGGACCTGAAAGTGGACCGAGATCCCTTGATCTCTGCTTCGTCTGGCGCTCCATCTTTGACAAGCTATCAAAGTCCCAAAAATGGTCAAATATGACCAAGTAACTTCAAAACTTGGTCAAGCGCCAACAATCGTATGCCAAAGTTACACCCCCGGAAAGTTGATACACTAAACTACCCAAAACGGGGTCCACAAAATTGTTGGCTTTTCATCTTCTAGGGTTAGGGTTTTGGATTTTATTTATGATAAAAAATCCTTTGGAGCCTCATTGTAAAATCATCTTCTCACATATGCGAGTATCCATCACATCTCTTCTCAGAGATAAGCTACCACCATTCTAGTGAGTCTTTCACTCTGTATTTTACAGTCTTTGTGCATTTTCGGTCATTAATAGAAAATTGTGTATTACTGTATATATGTGTTTATGGTTGCATCTATGATACATTTCTATTATAATATTGGATATCTGAGATATCTCTATACATTTCCTTATTATATCTCCACTCTCATTTCATGCCGAAAATAATCCGGATCAGTAACTAGGAATATCAGTATTATGAACCCAAGGAAAACCCATTGCTAGGAAAAACTACTAGGAAAACAACAACAAAATTGTTGCTACAATGAAACTCTCACAGAAGTTCACTCTTTAGTCCTGAAAAATTGGTTATTTTTCAAGCCTGACAACTTGATTCTCCAGTCTTCAACCCCATAAATGTTCCATAATTCATCTTCCCTTCTTGATCCAACTCCAATGCACTTGTTTCTCATGTTCTTCCCTTTTCCCAAGCAAAAACATGATTGTCCAAAACTGTCCCCTTCACCATACAAATTTCCTATGATTTTGTTGTTTTTCTTTACTCACATTCATCCCCAAACTAATTGTACTCAGCCCCATGCTCCCAATAACTATTAAATGTGACTCATCACACCCACCCTCTTACATGTATTCAATGATTGGCTTTGGTAACAATCAACAAAAAAATAGAAGGTTCACTCAAAACATTAAAATTAGGAAAAAGGATTGAGATGAAACTCATGAATAAAACCCCCAATTTTTAGACCCCTCCTTTCTTGTGGATTAATAATCTCCCATCTCTTTCAATGTCCCCCAACAGCTAGCATCACATTTTATTTATCAAAATTCAGAAATATAATTCACATATGCATCGCTTGGCCACAACCATATATTATATCTACATGAAGCATTAATTAAACTGGGGATTATAGTGAGGACGTTACACATGGATTATAAGAGCCAACATAAGATGTTCATTATTCACGAACAACCATGGGGGGGTGTTGGGTATTTTTATTGATCATTATTGTTATAGCAAGATTTGCCTCACCCTATCCAAAGTTGCTAAAAAGGCCTTTTCCCATTTCCCTATGCAGAATTGAAGTCCCTTTTTGCAAATCCCAGAGCTAAAAACAACATTTTTCCACATATACGCGCCTTAACTATTATACAACATGCCTATATGCAGGTTTCACCACTACAACCCATGTACATGAGGTTTTGTGACCAAAATTAAAAAATAGTGTCAAGTTTCCATGTCACGTCACGGGATCCATGATCCTTGACCTTCCATATGTTGAAAACGTTCTGACTCAACCCTTCAGTTCCATTTGAAGGCTATAAATGGGCCATATTAGAGCTATGGAAAAGAAGAGAAGAATTCAACTTTGAGAGAAAAATTACTCTGGAGAAATTATTCACTTCATATTGAGTCTACATCCCTTTGTCCTTTTAAGTCTAAACACATTGTCCATCCCCCAAGCTCTTCCCTACTTGACTGAGAACCTCATTGTCTCTCTTATATGATCTTGCCTTTGGTGGAGGATTGAAGTGGTGGAGGCCCAGCTGGAAGGGACTTAGTTTCTCGGTTCCGAACCGTGTCGACAGAGAAGTTTGTAATTCATTCACTTCTGATGATTACATTTTAATAAAAATACTCTTTTCTCATCCAATTAATATCTTGCAAATATTTGAATTGTTATTCCATGGGCATATTTGTTATGAATGCTGATGGATTTTTCTATTGAATGTGCTAACTTTATATATTATCACCATATGCTTGTGTTTCTTTGTTGTTGAGGACAAGTTGCAAGTGTATTGCTTTGATTCAAGTGCTCAACGATGGACTTCATCGAACATTTGAACGAGGTAGGCTCTTTATCTTGTCTCATTAGGATATTTTCTTATATAGTATATCTGATATTAGAGTTGATTTCTGCAGTCATTTTTGTCTGTTGTGGTTTACCCCTAGCCATAGAGAGATTTTCCTCGTAACAATTACCATTGGCAAAACAAAGTAGTTAGTGTTTTGAGCAAATACATGTTAACTCTATCCATGGCTATGCTCAATTGAAGGCTTTATGCTTCATCCTTGAATTTACCAAGCCATGTATCTTTTATATGCTTCATGGCTATAAAAAAATTTAGGATCCACATAAATTTTGGCTCACTTCTATTCGAGGCATGTCACCCATGCAACATGGCTAATTCTTTGCAATGAAAGAGTCTTTAAATCATTGGGATTGTATCCATGTGCCCCAATATCTTATGAGGAGGACCATGTGCCTTACCCCTATTCTTTGATTTCTGGTACCTATCATGCCCACATTATAGACATATCTCTGTGTTTATGTATTCACCTATGTATAGAATGCAATCATTTAGATAATTGTAATAAGATATGTACTAACCACCCAACTTTTTCAATGATTTATTTACATCTTCGCAACCACCAAGGAGGACATTATCACTTGGAAGTACCTTATCTTTGAGTAACCTGCAAATTAATGGGAAATATGAATGTACATTGTCATCAAGCATGCATGAACTCCCTTTTTATTACAAAATGTGTGACAATATTTTTTTAAATGTGGGGGACTTAATGGTTATTTACCTTAGTAGTTTTGATAAACATGCGCATGAGATACCATACATTGACTTCAATTTGTTACAAAAACATTATTGTCCCTAGTTGGGTAGACTTTGACCATGTCCAAGGTGGGGGATGGTGGAAGCACATTTTATTCTTTTGAAGAAGGTATTGATGATATGAGCATCATCCTCTAGCTCATCCTACTAGAATGCATGTAACAATTCTCCCTCCATGGAATATGTATCTTGCAAGAAATAATCCATACCCACCTCTGTATTATTATCTTCATCCCCAACATTTGAAGAATAGATGTTACCATAGATGTTTTGAATTGGTGACTCAAGACATAGTGAGAATTGAATAGATGGTTGATTCAACCATGCTTGGTATGCTCCATCTCTGAATTGTGCTCATTTAATAGCCTTATCTCAATTTGACATCGTAGTGGGGTGCAATGATAAATGGTAGATAGGTCAGTTGTTGTGAGAATCGTGATTAAAAAACTATTGAACTTTAAATCAATGATATTAGTAAACACAATGCATTTAGTATGTTCAAACATTAGATTAAACTTTTATCAAAAGTATGGATTTGTTTTGAATTAAACAATATATTTGCAATAATTCTGTTAAAAAACCAAAAATATAATGACTCAATGATATTTTTCTTATGCCCCAAGGGGATATCTAAAGGTAGTTAATATGCAATCCACCTTTGATGAACAATCCTTGGTCTATGAAAGTTATAGTTTATTAACAACTTGTCATCAAGAGAACAACTATTTATTGTATGCACAACAACAAATATAGATTCCTTCATTTTCATAAAGAGCTCTTTGTCATTTGAGTTTCCTCAAATGAACAATTTACACTTAACAATGATCACCTACAACTATTTATGAACCTTGTTGTAACGGTCCCCCCAACTTAACCAGGGAACATTACTTGTGGAAAAACACATAAATTTAAAATTTTATTTTGCTAATTAATTCATGTAGCTTACTAGCTATGAATTTAACACATATTTAAATAAAATATGAAACCCGTAACTAAATGAATCTATAACATTCAAAAAGAACATAATGCATCCATAAAATCATCTACAACAACACTTAAAAACCATTCTCATGTATAGGGTAAAACACAACAATAAAACTCATAAGATAACTCGGAAAAATAGATAACACTTATCTTTTAAATGTTTGTTCAACCAACTGCTTGGGAAGGATGTTCCACCCAACCATAGACCTATTGTTCCAAATATCAACAACAATTCACCCCTGATATGGGGCTAGGAATCCACAAGAGAAGGGTGCCTCTCACAGTCCCTTCACAGCTAAATAACTTGCAAGCCACTGGTATTTTACTACAACTATCCATAAGTTCCTCCAACTCTCTTCCTCTAGACCTTCCCAACCCAAGGAATGTACCCCTTCATTTTTCTTAGTCCCTTGAGCATCCTATTCATTTATCAGGTTCTCTCTGACATAAGTAATTGAGAATCTCTCTGCCGGGAATTCAAGGGAATTTACGGCCAAGAAAAATTACCAGGAAAACAACAACAACAACCACTTGTTGTTATAGTGCAACTCACTCAGGAGTTCACTCTTTATGCCCGAAAATACAACTATTCAATTTCCATCTCTGAAATTCTCCAACATGCTCCAAAATTCTCCCATCCTTCTTGCTATGGATACCATGCTCTTTTTCCTTACTCTCTCCTTGTTGTTCATCAAAAAATGAATGTGAAAAACTGCCTATTCTCCTCCATATGAATTTCCTCTATTTTTCCAAGATAGTTGACTTCTCACTCTGCCCAATGTTGATTGTACATAAACCACATGCTTCCAATAACTATGGATGTCACTTCTACACCCATCAATGACATGTATTTAATGATTGTGCTCTCATACTCTCAAACAAAAAATAGAAGTTACCCCCAATGGTAATAAAATTCAGAAATTTGGGTTGAATTAATACCCATGATTAATTTCCTCCTTGGATCCCTCTTGGACACTCCTAGAAATTTCCCTCTCTTGTGGATAAATCAACCCCCATCTCTGTCCATATTCCCATCATTTGGCTTCACATTATTTCTATTAAAAATCAAAAAACACATTTTGTATATTACATTGCTTGGCCATAGCCATATTCATATCTACATTATGCATAATTAAAATGAGTATTATAGTGGGGATGTTACATTCCCCCTCTCCTACAATTGTGTGTCATCCTCGGTGCACATTATGTCGATATACATATGCAAATTTACATCACAATACTTTAAGAAATAAAATTATACAATTTAACAACTCTAGCAACAGTTCTAACCATTCATTTATTAAGGAATGAACCATTCATTTATTAAGGATAACCCAAGGAATGTGCCATTCTTTTATCAGGGGCCCCAACACAGGTTGGCTAGAACTCTAAGATGTGGTTCCAAAACTCTAGTTCCCCGAATGGAGTCTTTCATTTTATCTTTCATTTTCCTCAAAATTGACAAAAAATTGCAGGTATTCCTCCCACATAGTTTCTTCATTCTCCCATGTTGCATCTTCAGGACCGTAACAAGTCCATTGAACCTTTACTAGCCCTATGTATTTTTTCCTGAGAACTTTGACTTTCCGGTCTAGGATGCATACTGGTTCCACCCGAAAATCCCCTTCATTTTCCACCTGTTTCACAGTCCAATTAATTATGTGGTTAGGGTCAGGAACATATTTCTTTAATAATGATACATGGAAAACATTATGCACTCTCATGGATGCAGTAAATGCTAGCATGCAACTGGCCCTATCTTTTCTAATATTTCAAATGGCCCACAATATCTTGCTGGCAATTTTGGGCATCAACCCAATCTTATCGAAATTCTCTTCACTTTCACTTTGAGAAAAACATGTTCTCGCACTTTAAAATCTCTAAAAAGTCTATTCTTATCTGCATAACTTTTCTGCCTATCTTGGGCAGCCTTTAAATTATGCCTAATCTTTACCATATGTTCTTCCATTTCCTTTAACAAATATGGCTTAATGATAGCTTTGTCTATTGGGTTATCCCAACTCACTGGTGTGTTACATTTCCTACTATACAAAGCTTCAAATGGGATCATTTTTAAAGAGGCTTGATACCCATTATTGTAAGAAAACTCAACTAAGTGGATATAGTCTTCCCACTTTAATGGCTAGTCCATCACATATATTCTAAGCATGTCTTCAATGATTCTATTACTCCTCTATGTTTTCACATCTATCTCTCAGTGATAAGTTGTTCCGAGGTTTAAATTTTTCCCAAAGCCTTTGAATAAACCTTTCAAAAAATTTGAGGTAAGCTTTGGATCTCTATCTGAAACAATTTCCTTAGGCACTCTATGTAGCATAGCAACTTCCTTCATGTAAATTTCTGCAACATTTGTTGCCTTGTATATGGTGCTTACAGGAATAAAGTGTGTAGATTTTGTTAATTTATCCACCACTACCATGATAGAATCATGTTGATTCATTGTTCTAGGAAACTTTGTAATGAAATCAATTGTAACCACTTCCTATTTCCACTCAAGATTGAAAAATGGTTGTAGCAGCCCCACTGGATTTCTATACTCTATCTTTACTTTTTGTCACTCTAAGAATATAGCAATATAATTAACCACTTCTTTCTTCATTCATGGCCAAAAGTTTTGGCTTCTTACAACTGTTATTGTCTTATGATATCTTGGGTGCCCAACATATGACACATTATACATTTCCCTCAACACTATATTTTTTTATCTCTCCTAAATTTGACACATATATTTCCTCTGTGTACATGAGGATTCCATCCTCTTTCAAATCATAATAATTAAATTTCTATTGTAAAACTCCTTGTTGTAATGTTTCCTTTATTTTAATATATTGTTGGTCTGAATTGCCATCCTCTAAAATTTTATCTTTTAAATCTGTGTTGAACATGTTAATGGATGAAATGTGCACTTCATGAGCTCTTATGTTGAGTGCATCATCCACTTGATTCTCCTTGCCTTTAATATGCTTGATTTCAAAGTCATATTCACTCAAAAATTCCAGCCATCTAGTTTTCCTAGAATTTAACGTTAGTTGTCCAAAAAATGCTTCAAACCATAGTGGTTTGTCCTTAGTTCAAATATTTGACCCATGAGATAATTTCTCCACATTTTTAAGTCATGAACAATTGTTACTAATTCCAAGTCATGTGTAGCATAATTCCTTTCATTCTCCTTCAGTTTTTGAGACTCATAGAATACCGCATGATTCTGATGAGTGAGTACTCCACTGAGCGCTTCCTTGCATGCATCTGTGCATAAAACAAAATCTTCATTTGGGTCTGCAATACTTAATATTGGTGCACTTGTCAAAATATCCTTCAACTATTGAAAAATTTCTTCACATTTGTGATTCCATTCAAATTTCACTCCCTTCTTTTGCAAAGAAGTGATTGGGATTGCAATCTTTGAAAACCCCTTTATGAATCTTCGGTAATAACCAACAATACCCATAAAATAACTAACCTGTATTACATTTCTTTGCTTTGGACATCCTCTAATTGCCTCTATTTTCTTAGGATCAACTGTTATACCATCTGTTGAAATAATATGCCCCAAGTTGTGAATCTTCTTTTGATAAAATATGAACTTACTTAGTTTGACATACAACTTATGTTCTCTCAAAAATTGCAACACCATTCTTAAATGTTGTTGTTGGAGCAGACCATTTTGGAACAAAATTCGAAGAAATGTTGATAAAGATGGGGATGAAAATAGAATATTATGGAAAGGCACAGTAATTAATGAAGGAAGTTAGGTAATGGACCAAAGAAGGAGCATGTACCAGAAAACCTGGAAAAGTAACACCGGGAAACCATGAAAGTCAAAGAAAGGAAGAAAGATGCAAATCAACGAGGAAAATGGTTGGATTTTGGACCAGTCATGATCAGGGAGTTAGAAAGTGGAAAAATATAATCCACCTAGGGTTAGTGGGTTAGGGTTTTGGTCAATTTTATAATGGGTAATTAACCCCTTTTGTAATATAAATATGTTGTTGTGAGATAGCGAAGAGATCGAATGTTTTTTCTTAGAGATAGTCAAAGAGAGAGAGAGATAGACGATTGTGAATAACAGAGATATATCAAATCAAGAATTGTAATTGAGGGTAAAGTTGTAGGTCATGGGTTGTGGAGCCTATTGTGATCTTGTCAGCCTCTTAGTGCAAGTATGCAACCTATGAGGATTATTCCATAGGACTATCAGGTGGGAGAAAGAAATGTAATGTGCATAGCATTGTAACCTTGATGCAGAATAATAAAAGAGCCAAGACAACCAAATCTTTGTGGATGTATCCTTGGGGGGTGAACCACAGTAAATTTTGTGTCTTTGTGTGGAATTCTTATGTTATTTCTTGCAAATGTTTGGTTATGGTGAATGGATTAATCTATCAGTAGTAAAATGCAATGCACAATAGAATAACCAGGATAATTACTGCAGAATAAACCTAAATGAATGCAACTAATTACTGAGTGGTAGATCTGGATATAATGATGTTTTGATGTAATAGAATAATAAATATGATGTGTTTGAGATAGAAAGAATGTCTCTCATCCCCAAAAAAGTATCCCTTCCAATACTGTAGACATCTGGGTCCTACAGTCACCCATAATCCATCTCGAGTGAGACTACATTGTGCACATTGTGTGCAGTGTTGACTTATGATCTTCATAAGGACCGATGGTTTGCAAGGTTTTGTTGGAAACCTAAAGTATAACTCGAGTCAGCCCAAAATCTCCAACAAATGGTTATGTTTCCAACTAGAACCCATAAGAATAGATTGGAAGGGATTTGTTGAGAAGGAAAGTGAAGAGAATGAAGTAATAGAAGGGAATGTTCAGACCGTGGAATCCAAATAAATAGGATATTGAATGATGGATGAAAACAAAATAGCTCTAGTTTGCAAAGGAAGACAATAGAAACCCTAAGTATACACCGCACCAATATTTGGAGAGGTACGTCACTGATATTCATGAGAAATTTTTCTGTGAATTTCCACATTTATTGCAGGAGTGGATATTGAGATTAAAACTAGATAAGACTAGTAGAATGGACTATGGACAGGAATGATGCACAGTGGAAGACCTTACCAATATAACATTAATAGGAAAAAGAGGGAAGTAATCGAGAGGGAAGGCATGGAAAGTGATGAAGAAGAGGTAGAGAATATCCATGCTATGGAGTAGATTGAGGAAATCTCGCATGCCACATATTATAGAAAAAACAGAGGTCAATAGGTCTACACAGAAGAAGGAACTCCAACCCATATCAGAATTAGTGTGGAACCCACAACCCCGTGTGTGACTAAACATCAGGAAAGAAAGAATATTTTAGAAAACCAGTAATTAGTAGCAGAAGGAGTCCAATAAGTCAAGGGACCAGTGGAAATTCAAGTGGAAGTATGAGTTAATATAGCAGTAGTTAGTTATCTACACCGTGTGGAGGTAGTACCACAAATTTCACAATGCTCGGAACATATGCGACCATTCGGTTACCAAAATTTCATCGAGAAGGGTCAGAGGACCCAGAGAAACATCTATTTATTTGTGAAAATATTTGGGCAGCTAAAAAGATCATGAATAAAGACAAAAAAGTGCCTCAACTCACAATTACAATTAGAAACTGCATAATGGACTGGTTTATGAGATTAGCAGTGAACATTTCACAAGGAGAACCTACAATCGTCACATATGTAAATAAGGCACTAATCAATGAATTCCAGCAACCAATTTCAGAAGATCAATATATGAATGAGATGATAGAAATCAAATAGAAGCCAGGAGAGACAGTTTGGGAAATTGATCAGAAGTTCAAGAGATTGAAAGGTAAGTTGAAATATCCCATAACATATATGCAACATAAAAAACTATTCATAAACTCATTGTTACCACATTTTAAATACCCATTGAGGCAACAAAGTTCCAGACTTAGGACGAGGCTCTGCAAGTAGCCCTGCAATTGGAAGAGAATCAATATAAACATACAGATCCAACTATAGAAGAGATGAGAGAGGATCTCAATAATATGACATTTAAGTTGAATCATAACAAAGGCAATGAAGAGAGGGAAGTTGTTCGGTGTACCTTATGCAGAACAAAAGGACACCACAAAAATGAGTGCCCAATATTTGTGCAGTATTTTGGATCAGGGCTGCCAAATCCCTTACCCACAGGAGGATTATGGTGTGAACTCTATAAAAAACCTAGACATGATCCCTATCATTTTCCAATGATGAAAAAATACCAAACAATTCCTAAAAGTACATTATGCAATTTATGCAAGTCTGTAGGACACGAGGATAAGGATTTTCGAACCTTGGAGAACTTATGAAGCAAATGATAGCATATGCTTATAGGATGTTGGCTGAACTAATGACAGAACAACCTGTGAAGAAGTATAATAATGCATGGAATTTTATAGAGCCACCACAATATAATCAATTACCAAAGTATAATACATCATGTGTAGACAATCAAGGCAATCGAGGAGGATTCAGAGGAGGAGGACATGGAAGAGGAGTATTTGGAAGAGGTAGAGGACCAGTAACCTGCCACAATTTACAACAACCTAGACATTATGCAAGGGATTTTCCACAACCACCAACAACATGCATGTACTGTCATGCAGCAGATCATACTATAGAAGAATGTCCTATACTTCTGACAAAAATATAGGACAAAAGGAATCATAATAACCAAAATGTTCAATGGATTGTTGCAAAAACTAGAGATGATGGGAAAAAGATCAATGTAATTACTCGAGGTGGAACCAAAATAGGAGCAGATGCAGTAAATTAGAATCAAAACCAAAACCAGTGGGTTAGAAAAAATACAACACCACAGCAACATTTTGATGTGCACAAGGAAAAAGAAACATTCAAGCAGGCCAGACATGAAATTTTGTAGGAGAATATTGCTTCTACTTCAAATACACAACCAATATATGATGAGCCAATATATGATATGCCTCATCCATATGATCATACCAACAAAGGTCAGTCTTCAGAAAAGGTAAGTAATCTAAGAAACTTTCTTGTGTCTTGCTTGAATTTATTGAATGATCAAACATGTCTACAAGTATTACAAAGTTTGACATAAAAATGCAATCCTGAAGAAGAGATAAAACTAGAACAAAAGACAGTAAATCATGTCCATAGGAAGAAAAGAACAAATAGGGAGTTTAGACTAAATTCAAATATTGGATACTTTAACATGGGTGACATCATATTAGATTTGGGATATGAGGTAAATGTTCTTCCTAAGAAAAATGGGAATTCATGGGCGAACCTACACTAGGATATTCACCTATTCATCTGAAACTAGCAAACCAACATAGGGTAAAACCAATTGGTTGGTTGAAAGGCATACTAGTGCTTTTAGATGGTGTGCGCACTATGGTAGATTTTGAGGTAATTGATATAGGTGATAATACTACACCTTATCCAACATTGTTGGGATTGGATTGGGCATTTGATAATCAATCCATAATCAACTTGAAGGCCCAAAAAATGATTTTTGAATCAGGAGATTATAGAGTCATATCACCATTATATCCTTCATAAGGTGAAAGATATGTTGAACCAGTGATAGAGAACTTTACCAAAGAAGAGGTAAACCGGTTCAATAGAACTACAACACATGAGGAATATTACATTAACCCAATAATAGATGGAGAAGCATCAGTTATTGTGCTTCATAATCTGACACGGGATTGGAGAATTAGCAACAATGCTTACATGATATATCTACCAGAATATGTGCAAGAATGGCATGCACACTAAGATGGATTGGCTCATAGGTAAGAGAACCTCCAAGTTTTTATGATCAAAATGGTTTGGAAGAATTCTTAACAAAGTTTGAGTTAGAAGACCTAGAAATTCAAAGGTTATTAGTTTTAGAGATTGCCTTGAAAGCAACACATGCACGTTGGTGGGGTACTAACAAAGAAAAGATCCATGATTTGTATCAATGCAAAATATTATTGTGCATAATATTTAGCACGGAACAAGAGAATACACATATGCATAAATACAATGGAAGAGGACAACCAAGATAACATATAGACAGATGCATAACCCAATGGAAACGGATACCACCAGAGAAATGGTGAAATCACTTCATCCATACATTAGAAGGCATGCAAAGAAATTGGTATACAGAACTGGAACTACATAGAGGAACTATAAATTGGAAATCTTTGTAACAGAACTTTGTAATTATGTTTGCATTTGAACATGAGGATCAATTGATAGATGAAACACTACAATTGATAAAATAAAATATTTTTGAAGAATCACACAATCGAGAAAAAATAAAACAGTTGTTACATTGTGTTGATGGGTCTTAAATCCCTTGACTCAACAAAAGGAACTAAACCCGCCACCGAGGCCCAATTAGACTCTGCAACGTTTAAAATGGAATGGTTCTCCAGATATTATGATCCGGCCAAGGTATTGATGGGATTTTTGGTTTCTGGCGAAGGCTCTTCCTTCAGTTGGGACTGTTTTTCTTTTATGTACTTTCTCTCGAGGTGGGGCTGATATGAGAAGTGCAAGCTAGTATAAAACAACTTGAAAAATAACAAGATAAAGTTTCAACTACTGAGAAGAGGTCAAGCTAGGGATAACCCACTGCTCAAACATGCAAACAACAATTCTATACCATAGGTCTAGTAATAATACGTTAACCATGTGAGCATCCAATAATTGCTTGATATTACTAACTACCGGAAAGAAAAACACATATGGAACAAGATAAATGGTAAGAAAAATAATTCATCTACCACTATCATTCGTCTCATAATTTGCACAACAATTCATCATCTTCATCTTTAAAGAAAAGAACAACAAAGAAATTGTACCAATTAACTCGACAATATATTCGATAGCTCTTACTTGTTACATCTGCTCATAAAATTGAATAGGAAATAATTCTTCTTCAAGCTCAATCATGCATGCATTTGATAAAGATAACTTCGTCTTTGGTCCAGAAGGACTTCTAAATTCATAGCAGCTTCAAATAATTCTTAACAGCCAGAAAGAAAATAGTTCTTACAAAAAACCATCGACCATTAATTAATTGGTCGAGGCCTTTATTTATAATCTCAATCTTAACCAAAGTTTAATGGCTAAGTATAGTTTGAACCAAACAAAAGTTTCCATGTGGCATTATCTCATAACAGTTTCTTGATCAGTCCAACTGGGATATTTCTTTGAAAGGATGACTCCTTTCGTATTCAGACCAATTGATGAACAGTTCTTCACAAGTCTGGGCCCACGGGAATTTGTGTTGTTCCATTGGGGCTGCATATATCCCTTTGATGTTCGTTGCATGCGCTTAGTACTTTACCAAGGTGGAATTTAGTTGTTGCAACATGGTTTTAGCTCTGATCAAGTGTTCTGTGAATTGTTGCACCTGTCCCGGCCTTGCATCGGCTACCTTTGCACACTCTTCGGTCCATAGGGAGTCTTGTTCGGCATACCTCTTGAGCACGTCTCTTATGTCAATAAACTCACTGGGGGTGTCGAACTTGGGGAGCTTGATATCTTTCATTACTTTATTAATTGTATCCCAGTTCTTATGGCACTTGGCATATTGTTCTTGGATCTCTCGATGTGGGTCCCATGACATCTTAGTCCAGTATTCTGCGAATCTCTTTATGCGGTCGAGGCTACTTTTGGCTATCAGTCGAATTCCATGTTATTCCTTTTCTCGACCCTGCTGGTCTACCTCGATGTATTTGAGTCTTTCCACTGCTTGCAGTTCTCTTTCATTCCATTGTTCCATCTCCTTGCATGCTATGAGGGCCATGAGAGTGTCCTCCTGGAATTCAATTATATTTTCGGTTAACATGTTTCTTTCTTTCTTGTACTCATTGTAAACTCCTGAAAACTCACTCTTCAAATATGTCGTAGTCGGTATGGCACCTTTGTAATACTCAACAAGATGGGGCAAGTGTTCCAGTTCCTTCAGAGTATCAGCTAGTTCTCTTTCATCCCTCCTAGCCCTATCATGGGTAGCATCAGAGAGGGATCTTCCCAGGCCTATCAATTCATACATGTGAACATCTGCTGTGTTGATCAAGTTTTCCTCTGTGGTAACCAAAATGGAATGGTCCACAATAATATTTCTCTTCTTAGCAGTTCTTTGCACGATGGCCTTCCTATTTTCATCATAGGAGATTGCATAGATGTTTGCTACCTCATCTATCGTCTTTGGTATCTGTTGGTCACCCCATGTGAGCATGTTTCCTAGGCTTTCGATGGTATATATTTGTTCAATATCAGACTCTTGAACCTCCTTATTTTTCTCTGAAGGCCCGACCTCTTCCCATTGTTTATCGGGGACCTGAGTATCAAGTGGAATAGATGTGTTAGGAGGGAGCTCAATACTTGCTTCTATACTATTCGTGGCATCGTCGAAGTCCTTCTGCGGGGATCTTTCTTTTGACTCATCTAATTTTGACTTGTCCTTGGGACTACCTGCTCGGGTCTCCAGTGCATTGGGCATTTCTATGTCTAGGCCACTTTTAGCTCCTTTTCCTTCTCATGTGTCCTCTTGACTTTGAACATCAGGAACAAAAGGTGTTTTTTCCTCGGCTCCGTTTTATTCTTCTACATGCACAAAGGTTTTTTGAGATGCCTCCAGGCTCTCATCATCACTGTATATATTTATGAACTTAGTCAGAGAGTTAGGCACACTTGTTTCGACTGACACTCGGCCCGTCTCTGATTGAATCATCGTTCCTGTCGATGAATCGACTGGCGGAAATGTGGATTCAGGGTCATATGACCCGTTGATGTTACCGAGGTCTATGAGCTCGGAGCCACCTACCCCTGTTGGGCTCTCTTCTAGGTTACCGGTCAGAATAGTTGATAAGACGGTCAGATCATTCGACGTCAGATCCATCATTTGCTGAGCATGTTGGATCAAGAGCATCCCTCTTTCCAGTGCACCTAGAGTTTTGAGAAAATTCTAGTTCTGTACAGGGGCTTCCTAGGGAGGTTCCATCGTTTCGGCCGATTCGAATGTTACCCTTTCTTCCCTAGTCCTGAGAATTTCTTGGGGTACTTGCTCCAAGGACGTTGTTTTCTCTTCCCAACTCATGGCCTTAAACTTTGTTACTCTGGGGTCAGCCACTCGTGCCACCACCTCATCCCAGTCTTAAGTGTTTTCAGTGAAAATTTCATCCTCAAACTGGTCGTGGGCATAAGGAAGACAGGACGATACTTGTGATGCATGTTTCGAGACCGGTCCCTTGGGATTGTGCTTGCAAAAATGTCCTGTCTGGAACCGAAATTCCAATTGAATTAATCCATTTTGCCTGGCCTACGTAGTGTCTTTAACCTGGTAGAAGACGATATGAAACCCATAGGGTATGAAAGCCCACTTCTTATCCTTCACCAAAGTGGCATTGTAGCCCTGCAAGATAGTTTGGTAACATATTTCCCCTAGTACCAGCAGGTCAGGGACATATATAGGTAGCAAATGTGGTACTTCGGTGGCATCGAAAACCCTAATGTAGGTTTCTCACTCATCCAGGTACCAGTGACCAACTTTCGATATAACTTTTTTGGCCGCATCAGACAGCCTTGGGCACTCTTTCTTGAAAACCTGGAGCAATCTTTCTCTCCATGCAACCGACAAAGGAGAACCATTAGATAGATATAAGGTTGTCTGAGGTTGGTCGTCGGGTACCAGTCGGAGTTTCAGTTGGTGAATTTTTTGTCTTCTCTCCACCAGGACGCCATGATTATGCTGGTGTCATGCTTATGATAAACTTCACAACAAAATCCTTGTTCAAACATTCATCTGGCTCCCTAAGCTTGTAATAATTTTGGACTTCCACTAGGAGGAAAACCCCGACGATTTGACCATTATCATCATTAATTACACACTTATGTGCATCAGTGTGATCAATAAACCATTTCAGAAGTTCAATGCAAGGGAATAGCGGAGTCTTGCTCGCCACCATGTGTAGGTAAGTCGTGCGGATGTTGACAAAGACCTTATCGTCCAGCTTCCTTTTGTCAGGATCATTATGCGAGGCATATTCGGGAAATTCTTCGTGCTTGATTTTCTTGAACAAGTCTTCCCATCGCGGGAATATTTTCTTGGTCCCAATGTTTGCCTATGTGTCCCCAAAGGTTGGGGGCTGAGCAAAGGCTTCTTTGGTGATAGTCTTGATGATGGGAATCATCTTGGAAGTGAATTTCAATTTTCTTGCAACAGTTGGGGAGGAGCCCTCTCCTGCTTCTGATTCTTGCAGCTTTGGGGTTGTAGGAGATTTCCTAGTGATAGGTTTCTTCAAGGGCATCATTCCTACAATCGAAGACATTCAATTAGGGCTAGCATACAGAGTAATATTAGATACTAATTTACATGTGAGGTGGAAACAAAAAAAGTAGACTGGTACATACATGTATGCTTGCTAAACTTTGTTTCTTAATACTCACTATACCTTGGACGCCTTCTCTAGGTCATTCGTCTCGCTCCTTTGGACGTTTCAGACTTCTTTGCATGCATAATGCTCTAGCTTATAATAATTCAGGATAATATAACGAGAGAGAACTTACCAATTGCATCAAGTTGTTAATACAAGTAATGAGACAAAATTTAAAACTACTTACCGCCAATTCTCTGTAATCAATTTTATGTAGGTTGACAGCGGAGGCGTAGAGGGAGATGCATTGTATCTACAGGCTAAAACGGTCATTTTTCTTTACGCACGAATTAGAAACTAATGTGCGATCTTGGAATTAATCAATCGATTAAATGCATCGTATCTAGCGTATCTTAGAGCTAAAACGTCCCATCATGTCACTTCCTAAATGGGGAAGTCATGGATCGACGCAGAGCTACGGGATTTTTCGTTGATACCCTTTTTTTTAACAAAAAGAAAACCGTCGACGTTGATTAATTTCGTCAGATGGTTCTGACGTGACACGTGGTAGATAAAGACTGGTGACTTGACTCACGAGCGCCAACAGAGGTGGTAACCTTCTTTCAGTTACGCGCTCCCTAACCAAGCCTAGGAATTGCCAATGCCAATTAGATATCAGGGGTCAGTAACCAGGGATGAACTTATCGCATCCTTTTCCTTGGGCTAGCTTCTTGGAATTTCGTTGATGCCGAAAAGTTTTGAGAGTTGGTGGCCTGGAAAATGTTTTACGCTCCTTACAGGTTTAGCTACTCATAAGTCATCGATGTCGAAATCCTTTTATGGGATCGGTTGTCGGTGATTCCTTTCTTTCCCTGCAAATGATTACTTCCTTTCATGTTTCACTGATGCCGAATGAAATCGGTCATTGGCAACTTTCTTATGCAATTCTTATCACGAAAGGACAACTCCCCTTTTATCGACACCGACGAAAATCGGCAATCAACATCCTTAGTTTTCTAGGACGATTTTCTTTCATCTCTAATTATTTCGGGTGTCGAATTTTGGACGCATTGGGTGAAATGATTTAGTGGTTGATTCTTTAATCAAATGTTAATCCCTTTAAGTTATGATGGTTTTTCCATGTTCAGGGAAACTTTTAAAGAATCAAGGAGAATTTGCAGAAAAAAATGATAAGCGAAAACAACATCGTTCCTAATTAGACAATACCAAAAGATTAAGTGGTACCCCAAAAGTAAAATTTGGCAGATACTTTTTAGGGTGTGTTGAGAGCTCAACAAATGGTGATTTACTGGGCGAAAGAAGAATCTATGTTCTTCCTTCATACTCGACTGATACGAAAGTTGGCGGGGGACCCAATTGGTTTTAAATCAGAGCTCCTTTTACCTTTACATTTGAAATCCTCCGGTTAATGCTTCTGGGTCTGCCTATGGGGGTTTTAACCTCAATTCCTCCTTCGTTTCCAGTAACCCTGGCTCATGTCCTCCCCTTTTTGTTTATATTTATTTATTATTATTATTATTATTATTTAACTGGAAATATTGTTTTAGGGCCTGACCATTTACTGGGAGGGCGTCAGGTTCTCCCCTCAAATTCTGCAATCGATAAGTTCCTGCCCCTATCTTTTTAGCGACCTGGAAAGGTCCAAGCCATAGGTTATGAAACTTAGAATGATTCCATTTTGGTTCATTCACTCTGTCCCATTTTAGTACCAAGTCTCCTACCTCAAAACTCTTTTCTTTGGCCTTATGATTGTTGAACCATCATTTCACTATCTGTTGGTGGGCTAGGAATTTTGACTTAGCCTTCTCTCTCTCTTCTTCCAGCATGAGTAGAGTATTGATTCTTTGTTGCATGGCCGATGAGGGTTCCTTGTTGGAATCTTGGGCCAATTGAAGAGATGGCAGATAGAGCCCATTTGGGAGGATGGCTTCTTGCCCGTAGACCAGAAAGTACGGGGAGTTTCCTATGGCTTCTTTGGGTGTGACCCTATCAGCCCATAGGGCATTATGAAGTTGATTATGCCAATTCCTTTGGTTATTTGTAACTGGATTCTTTAATATCCTTACCAAATTTTTGTTAGTCGACTCCGCCACACCGTTTCCCTGAGGGTAATAATTTGCAGAGTACTTGATTATGATTCCTTTGTTCAGAGAAAACTCTGTCAATAGCGTAGAGGAGAAGTAAGTTTCATTATCAAATACTAGAACAGAGGGGAGACCAAACCTTTTGATTAGTTTATGTTCTATAAATTGGATCACTACCTTCTCATTTACATGAGTCAGAGGGATGGCCTCTGCCCATTTTGTGAAATAGTCGGTGGCAGTAAGAATGTACTTGTGCAGTTTAGAAGAGCTAGGTGTAATTTATCCTATGATATCTAACCCCCACTGCTCAAAGGGCCTCAAAAAAGTCACAGGTTGAAGGGGGATTGCTTCCCTTTTCTCCTTTCCAGTGCTTATTTGACAAGTCTTACAGTTTCTTGCGTAAGTATGTGCATCCTTGAACAAGTTGGGCCATTAATAGCCAACTCTCAGAATCTTATGAGCGGTGGTGTTTCTAGCAAAATGTCCTTTGGCGGGGCCATCATGAAGTTCCTTTAGCACCTTTTCGGCATCTTCACGTTCGAGGCACCTCAACAATACCCCGTCATAGTTAATCCGGAAAAGCTCCAAATTTATAAGATGATATTGTGCAGATTTTAATTTGAGGGCTCTTCTCTCTCTGGGGTTGAGGTTTTCGGGACAAGTCCCATGATGTAGTAGGTAAGCCAAGTCCTTGTACCAGGAGTCACGTCCTGGGGAGATGTATGCTACTTCTCCACACCATAAAGCTATTTCATTCTCCCACCCAGAGTCTTCATTTACTTGATCATGGGGTTCGGCTGCGAGCTTGCACAGACCTTGTCCTTTTACTAGCTTGGAAGGTTTTATGTCTAGATCAAATTCTTGGACTACTGCCATCCAGTTCCCTCTTCTTTCTCCCATTTCTTGTTGGGTGAACAAATATCGGACTGCAGGGTGTGGTACAATCACCTTAGTGTGATTCTTGAGGATATAAGACATGAAATGATTTACTGCCTTATAGACCGCATAGGCCTGCTTGTCTATGGAAGGATAGTTGATCTCAACTCCTTGAATATTAGTGCTCATAAATGATACTAGGGCTTCATTGTTGTCATCATCCTTCTGAGTTAAAACCTCATCTAGTGAATGGTCTGAAGCGAAAGTGTAAAGGGAAAAGTCCCTATTGAAATTGGGACTTCGCAGCACCGAGGCCCAAGATATGGCGGCTTTGATATTGTTGAAAGAGTCTTTTCGTTCATTATCCCACTTAAATTCAGCATCCTTGTGGATCATTTTCTGTAGGGGTTTGATGATCTCGGTGAAATCGGGAGTGAATTTCCTTACAAAATTGATTTTCCTAAAAAAGGACTGCATAGTCTTCTTGTTATGGGGTAGCGGAAGTTGACCTATGGCCTTAATCCTTTCAAGGTCTATGAAAATCCCAACTTGAGAGATGATGTGACCTAACAGCCTGCCTTATTCGACACCAAAGATAGTTTTCTTAGGGTTCAGGGATATACCGTATCTCCGACACCTTTCGAAAATCTGAGTTAAATGTTGGATGTGTTCTTCTCTATTCTTTGAATATACCGTTACATCATCTAAATATACTACCATGCATTTATTGATAAGTCCATGAAAGGCAACATCCATGGCCCTTTGGAAGGTTTCCCCTGCGTTGAATAACCCGAAAGGCATGCATTTATAAGCGAAGGTTCCCCACTTGGTTCAGAAAGTGGTTTTCAAATGGTCTTCCTCTGAAACCAAAACTTGGTTATAACCTGAGAAATCGTCTAGTAAGGAGAAGACCTTCGAGCCTGACATGGTTTGCAAGAGTTGTTCCATCGGCGGGGCTGGATAATTGTCCTTTTCTGAAGCTCTGTTGAGGTTCCGAAAATCTACGCATAGTCGGATTTCTCCTGATTTTTTCCTTACTGGAACAAGATTTGCCACCCAGGTGGAATGCCTAACCTGAAAAATTATCTTCTCATATAGCAGCTTCCTTAATTCCTGATACATGAGAGGCTCTAGGGATGGGTGATACTTTCAGAGCTTTTACTGAAAATTTTTTACTTCAGGCTTCAATGGGATGGTGTGTTGAATAATGCGGGTATCATAGGTTTTCAAATCCTTATAGGACCATGCGAAAACATCCTGGTATTTTCTAAAAAATCTAAGGTAGACTTTCCTTTCCTCTTTAGATACAGTTTTTCAGAGATTTAAAAGCTTTGGGTTTTCTGGGGTTCCAAGATTTACATTTTCATGGAGGGGGCAAGAGCTACCGGTCTTTGCGTTCTTAGGTCCTTTAAATCGTTCCTTTAGATCAAATAGGTTTTCTGAATTAGCTACCCCCATCAGGATCGTGTGAGCCTTTAATCCATCCACATGGTGTTCTGTCCGAGGCTCATTTTCCGTCGATTGCTCTTGGAACTCTTCATTGTTAATAGAGAGATCTTTGAAATTGTCTTGGTTGGTCAAGAAACTTACGATCTGTTCATCTCCCTCAAAGAATTTCCAATTAGAAACATTATTAGGTACTGATGGTTTGTAGAGAAGCTCTACAGTGAATCGGGAGGCTTCATAATCTTCTAAAGGAAACAACCTCGAAGTGGTTGTGGCTAAGGAGTCAGCAAAAACATTCTTTGCCCTGGGGACCGTAGTGATATTGAAAGCCTCAAAGCACTCTATTAGCCTATGCACCTCCTGCTGGTAGTTCTTAGGATGGGGTGAATTGCAATGTATAGTATTTCTCACTTGTCTAATAACAATTTTGAAGTCTCCAAAAACTTTCAATTCCTTGACATTCATATCTATGGCTTTCTTTAACCACTAAACTAGAGCTTCATACTCGACAGTGTTATTGGTACATACGAATTCTAGCCTACAGGTCAAGAAATGACGTTTACCCTTCTGATCGATGAGGATGCACCCTGCTCCTCACCCTTCTTGTGATTTAGATCCATCAAAGTAGAGGGTCCAAATTTGTGGACAACAGTCCCTCCTTTCTTTTCCATCACCAATGTTTTGTTCTTCGATTTCTTTTTCCACAAGTCCTAGCACGGGGTTGTGACAGAATAAAAATTCTTTTGTCGGTATCGGTGATTCCTCTTGAAAAATCACTTCAGAGTTTTGGGTAAGGGGAACATTCGACAGGAGAGGAGAAAATTTCCCGGAGTGGGAATCACAGGAATAATTGCCTAATATGGGGAAATTGGTAGATGTTGGCTCATTTGGGTTTTCTAGGTCAGTGACTATGTGCTTCAGATATCTCTCCCTATCAATTCTGATCATGTTCTTGTATCCTTTCAGGGGTAGACAAAGGTGTGCCCAGTCTGTACTGAAATATTCGTTTAGCTTTTCAGACCAATCCTGGCTCAACAATAGCCCATGTGCCTCAGGGATATCTACAATAATGATGTCAATCACCTGCATGAAATTAGGGTTTGTCATTACCCTGATCATCACATATTTGAGTTCTCCCATGAACTTAACCTGGATCCAGTCTAGTTGTATTACATTCTTATCACTCTTGAGAGGGACAACACCTAATTTATTACAAATGACCATGGGCATTACATTAGAAGATGCCCCGGAATCCACCAAACAATTGTTAAGATTCCTGTTGAAGACTTCAAATGTTAAAAGGAAAGGCAGGACAAAAGGTCTTTCCTTCCTATCGTTGGTGTGGGAATTTACGGTTGGCTTTCTAGCCAGATCTGTTTGGGATATGTTCTTCTCATGACCATTTCTGATCATTGAGTCTGCTACTGAGCTCAAAGCTTGCAACATAAAGTCTTTCTATTGAGGAATCCTACACATGTCCATAACCGATATGTTAGCCTTTAGATTCTTTAAATATTCTAATACGTTGTACTCCAGTTTAGGGGATTCATGGGTATGAATACTTATAGGCTTTTTACTGAGGACGAGAGATGTTTTTGGAAGATCGAGAGTTAATTTAACTTGTGGGGCTCGGGTGATATCGATATCTCTCGAGCCGAGTTGACTTGTGCTACATGTTTGCATTACTGAAACTTCTGAGGGTTGTTCTCGAGACTTAAACAGATCGCCCGAAGGAAAGATTAAGTTGGGATCCCATATCAACATGGTTGTGTCTCATGGTGGGTCAACTTCTTCCTGGTCAGCGATATCCATGGCCAAACTACTCGACTATTCAGTCAAGGAGACTCCGTCCAGAAAGCGATTGGCCATAAAATTCATGGCGTGAACCCACTATGGGAATTCCCTCTCAGAGTGATTTTCTTAGTGATAAGTACAGAAAGAATCAAATGCCACATTCCCTAGGTCAATGTTTAAGTTGGTTGGGAGAAGTTCAATTGCTTTGAAAGGTTGGTTTCTCTTAAAGAAAGGTTTATAGTGTTTTTGGCCTTAGTTTCCCTCTCCTGCGCTTCTTTTCATGTCTACGATCTCGTTTGATAATTTATTAAGCATGCATTGTAGATCCTCTATATTTGCATCACCCTTGTCGGTAGTTTGTTCAGTCGGTTTCCCCGGCAGCCTAGTCAGAAGGAGTCCTCTCCTGGGTGGGAGATGACTTTCTTTTTTTACCAAAGAGGCCTAGCTTTCCTTACATCCTTTCATATGGAATTATATCGCCTTGGCCTCCTCAACATTTTCCTCAAGGGTTCGCTTGGCGGCTCTTTTTACGAACATAGAAATAGAAGCCGGAAGCACATTGGCATAAACGTCAATTTGCAACTCTTGAGTAGGCTTCACCGCGGGCTGGAATTTGTTTAAAATGGTCGTGAATATTTGATTGAAATCTTTGACCCTCTCTTTTGGGGTCATGATGGTTGTGAACAACTCAACCATCAAGGCTCCCATAGTAGTTTCTTCCACAAATTTGTCTAGAAATTTTTTTTGGAACTTAGTCCAACTGGTTATAGATCCTATTGGAAAATTAAAATACCACATGGAAGCTGAATTTTCAAACGTGTAGGGAAACAGTCTGCATACTATGTCTTCATGTTGAATGTTCATAAGCTTGATTGCAAGTATGAACTTCTTGATATGATCCTTAGGTAAACCTGAGGTTTCAGGATCGTACTTGGGGAGCAACTTTTTCGGTGTCGGGGAAGATTATGTATTCGTTCGGGGACAGCCACGGCATATCCGACCAACCAAGGCTGGTTGTTTTGAGGTGGAACTTCCCTTTCCTCTCCATGATCATTGTTACCTTCCATACTTCCAGATTATGAATTAGACTCCTCTTCTTCCGAGTAATCACCTTGTTTAGAGACGTTGCCTGTTGGGGTTTCGGGTATCAGATCAAGAGAATCTTGAATTTCAATGATCGCAAAGTCTATTAAGTCTTCTATCGAGTGAACAAATACCTCGTCGGGAGTGCTAACCACCGGTCTACTTTGTTTTTTTCTTCAAGGAAGTATCGGAGTTATGGGTAATGCACCGATCTATCGGGCGTACGCTCTGGTGATTCGTCTGAATTGGTTTACTTCCTCATGAGGAAGAGCGTAAGGTATTTCAGGATGAAATGGTTCTTCCTTGGGTAGGGGTGAGTTACTCATTTCTGGAGTACTCAGCATGAGTGGGTTGTCTTGGGGTTGGCTAGGCATGCATATGGGTTCTTATGAATGCGTGAGCTATTTGAAATATTATATAAAATATATATTCAGCCATGCATTCTCAGGCCCTCCTTCTAGTGCCAATTCTGTTGATGGGTCTTAAATTCCTTGACTCAACAGTAGGAACCAAACCCACCACTGAGGCCCAATTAGACTCTGTATCATTTAAAATGGAATGGTTCTCCAGATCTTGTGATGCAGCCAATGTATTGATGGGCTTTGTGTTTAATGGTGAAGGATATTCCTTCAGTTGGGACTATTTTTTTTTATGTACTTTCTCTTGGGGTGGGGCTGATATGAGAAGTGAAAGCCAGTATAAACCAATTTAACAAATAACAATATAAAGTTTCAACTACTGAGAAGAGGTCGATCTAGGGATAACCCACTGCTCAAACACGCAGACGACAATTCTATACCACAGGTCTAGTAATAATACATTAACCATGCAGGCATCCAATCATTGTCTGAGATTACTAACTACTAGAAAGAAAAACACATATGGAACAAGATAAATGGTAAGAAAAATAATTCATCTACCACTATCATTCATCTCATAATTCACACAACAATTCATCATCTTCATCTTTAAAGAAAAGAACAACAAAGCAATTGTACCAGTTAACTCGAAAATATATTTGATAGCTCTTACTTGTTACATCTGCTCATAAAATTGAATAGGAAATAATTATTCTTCAAGCTCAATCACGCATGAATTTGATAAATATAACTTCGTCTTTAGTCCAGAAGGACTTCTAAATTCATAGCAGCTTCAAAATAATTCTTAACAGCCAGAAATAAAATAGTTCTTACAACAAACCATCAACCATTAATTAATTGGTCGAGGCCTTTATTTATAATCTCAAGCTTAACCGGAGTTTAACGACTAAGTACAGTTTGAACCAAACAAAAGTTTCCACGTGGCATTATCTCATAACAGTTTCTTGATCAGTCCACTTGGGATATTTATTTGAAAGGATGACTCCTTTCATATTCAGACCAATTGATGAATAGTTCTTCACAAGTCTGGGCCCACGAGAATCTATGATGTTCCATTGGGGCCACATATATCCCTCTGATGTTCACTGCATGCGCTTGGTACTTTACCAAGGTGGAATTCAGCTATTGCAACATGGTTTTAGCTCTGATAGGGTGTTCTGTGAATTGTTTCACCTGTCTCAGCCTTGCATCGGCTACCTTTGCACACTCTTCGATCCATAGGGAGTCTTGTTCGGCATACGTCTTGAGAACTTCTCTTATGTCGATAAACTCACTGGTGGTGTCGAACTCGGGATCTTGATATCTTTCATTACTTTATTAATTTTATCCCAGTGCTTCTAGCACTTGGCATATTGTTCTTGGATCTCTCGATGTGGGTCCCGGGACATCTTATTCCAGTATTATGCGGATCTCTTTATGTGGTCTAGGCTATTTTTTCCTATCAGGTGAATGCTATGTTCTTCCTTTTCTCGACCCTGCAAGACTTCCTCAATGTATTTGAGTCTTTCCACCACTTGCAGCACTCTTTCATGCCATTGTTCCATCTCCTTGCATGTTGCTAGGGCCATGAGAGTGTCCTCTTGGAATTCAATTATATTTTCGGTTAACATGTTTCTTTCTTTCTTGTAATCATTGTAAACTCCTGAAAACTCACTCTTCAAATATGCCGCAGTCTGTGTGGTTCCTTTGTAATACTCAACAACATGGCGCAAGTGTTCCAGTTCCTTAAGAGTATCAGCTAGTTCTCTTTCATCGCTCCTGGCCCTATCCTGGGCAGCAACAAAGAGGGATCTTCCCACGCCTATCATTTCAGATGTGCGAGCATCTACTATGTTGATCAAGTTTTCCTCTGTGGTAACCAAAATGGAACAATCCACAGTAATATTTCTCTTCTTAGCAGTTCTTTGCACGATGGCCTTCCTCTTTTGATCATAGGAGATTGCATAGATTTCTGCTACCTCATCTACCGGCTCTGGTATCTATTGGTCGCCCCATGTGAGCATGTTTCCCAGGCTTCCAGTGGTATATATTTTCTCAAGATCAAACTCTTGAACCTCCTTATTTTTCTCTGAAGGCATGACCTCTTCTCGTTGTTTATCGGGGACCTGAGTATCAGGTGGAATAGATGTGTCGGGAGGGAGCTCAATACTTGCTTGTATACTAGTCGTGGCATCATCGATGTCCTTCTGTGGGGATCTTTCTTTTGAATCATCCAATTTTGAATTGTCTTTGGGACTACCTGCTCAGGTCTCCGGTGCATCGGGCATTTCTGTGTCTAGGTCAGTTTTAGCTCCTTTTCCTTCTCATGTTTCCTCTTGACTTTGAACATCGGGAACAAAAGGTGTTTTTTCCTCGGCTCCCTTTTCTTCTTCTAAATGCACAGAGGTTTTCTGAGATGCCTTTGGGATCTCATCATCACTGTATATATTTATGAACTCGGTCAGAGGGTTAGGCGCACTTGTTTCGACCGACACCCGACCCAGCTCTGATTGAATCCTCGTGCCTACTGGTGAATCGACTGATGGAAATGTGGATTCAAGGTCATCTGACCTGTTGATGTTACCAGGGTCTGTGAGCTTGGAGCCACCTACCCCTGTTGGGCTCTCTTCTGGGTTACTGGTCGGAACATTTGATAAGAGGGATGGATCATTCAACGCCAGATCCATCATTTACTGAGCATGTTGGATCAAAAGCGTCCCTCTTTCCAGTGCACCTAGAGTTTCAAGAAAATTCCAGTTCTGTACAGGGGCTTCCTGGGTAGTTTCCATTGTTTTGGCCGATTCGAATGTTACCCTTTCTTCCCTAGTCCTGATAATTTCTTGTGTTTCTTACTCCAAGGACGTTGTTTTCTCTTCCCAACTCATGGCCTTAAACTTCGTTACTCTAGGTTCATCCACTCTTTCCACCACCTCATCCCAGTCTTGAGCATTTTTAGTGAAAATTTCATCCTCAAACCAGTCGTGGGCATAAGGCCAATAGGACGATACTTGTGATGCATGTTTCAAGACCAGTCCCTTGGGATCGTGCTTGCGAAAACATCCTATCTGAAACTGAAATTCCATTGACTTAATCCCTCTTGCTTGGCCTGCGCAGTGTCTTTAACCTGGTAGAAGCTGATATGAAACCCATAGGGTATGAATGCCCGCTTCTTATCCTTCACCAAAGTGGTGTTGTATCCCTGCAAGATAGTTTGGTAACATATTTACCCTAGTACCAGCCGGTCGGGGACATATATAGGTAGCAAATGTGGTGCTCCGGTGGTGCCGAAAACCCTAATGTAGGTTTCGTGCTCATCCAGGTACCAGTGACCAACTTTCGATATAAATTTTTTGGTTTCATCAGACAGCCTTGGGCTCTCTTTCTTGAATAGTAAAAAATGAATAGGTGTGGTAAATTGGTCGCAAATGAGAGAGTAGGATATTTTATACCTGTTCTCCCACAAAATGCCAAAGTAGACATGGACCAGGAGCTCAGAAACATGCCAGCTCAGGTTCATCCCGGCAAAGGCATTTCTTGCACAGACGACGTCCCATAGATAAGACTCCATGTAGAAGGCAGGAGTTTCTCCTTCCTTCGGCTGGTGAGACTATAGAATGCAGGTGCTTAGTTGTTTGGATATGATAGCACCCCAGTTGAATCTTTTTCTAGAGATGGCCACAGTATAAGCCAAAGGCATCCAAGCCTCCGAAAACCTAGACCAATCTTTCTCTCCATGCAACCGGTAAAGGAGAGCCATTAGATAGATATAAGGTTGTCTGAGGTTGTCCGTTGGGTACCAGCCAGAGTTTCGATTGGTGAATTTTTTGTCTTCTCTCCACCAGGACACCATGATTTTGCTGGTGTCATGCTTCTGATAAAACTTCACAACAAAATACTTGTTCAAACGTTCATCTGGCTCCATGAGCTTGTAATAATTTTGGACTTCTACTGGGAGGAAAACCCCGACAATTTGACCATTATCATCATTAATTACACACTTATGTGCATCAGTGTGATCAATGAACCATTTTAGAAGTTCAATGCAAGGGAATACCAGAGTCTTGCTTTCCACCATGTGTAGGTAAGCCTTGCGGTTGTTGACGAAGAACTCATCGTCCAGCTTCCTTGTGTCAGGATCGCTATCTGGGGCATATTCGGGAAATTCTTCGTGCTTGATTTTCTTGAACAGGTCTTCCCATCGCGGGAATATTGTATTGGTCCCAATGTTTGCCTCTATATCCCTAAAGGTCGGGGGCTAAGTGAAGGATTCTTTGGTGATCGTCTTGATGATGGGCACCGACTTGGAAGTGAATTCCAATTTTCTTACAACGGCTGGGGAGGAGCCCTCTCCTACTTCTGATTCTTGCAGCTTTGGGGCTCTAGGAGATTTCCTAGTGGTAGGTTTCTTCGGAGGCATCATTCCTGCAACCGAAGACGTTCAATTAGGGTCGGCATACAGAGTAATATTAGATCCTAATTTACATGTGAGGTGGAAACAAAAAAACCAGACTGGTACATACCTATATGCTTGCTAAACTCTGTTGTTTAATACTCACTATACCTTGAATGCCTTCTCTGGGTCGTTCGTCTCGCTCCTCTGGACGTTCTGGACTTCTTTGCATGCAGAATGCTCTGGCTTATAATCATTTAGGATAATATAACGAGAGAGAACTTACCAATCGCATCAAGTTATTAATACAAGTAATGGGATGAAATTTAAAACTACTTACCACCAATTCTCTATAATCAATTTTATGTAGGTTGACGGCGGAGGCACGAAGGGAGATGCATTGTATCTACAGGCTAAAACAGTCATTTTTCTTTACGCATGAATTAGAAACTAATGCGCGATCTTGGAATTAATCAATCAATTAAATGCATCGTATCTAGCACATATTAGAGCTAAAACGTCCCATCATGTCACTTCCTGAATGGGGAAGTCGTGGATCGATGCAAAGCTACTGGATTTTTTGTTGATACCTTTTTTTTTTACAAAAAGAAAACTGCCAACGCCGCTTACCTTCATCGGATGGTTCTAACGTGACACGTGGCAGATAAAGACTGGTGACTTGACTCACGAGCGCCAACAAAGGTGGTAACCTTCTTTCAGTTACACACTCCCTAACCAAGCCTAGGAATCGTCAATGCCAATTATATATTAGGGGTCAATAACCAGGGATGAACTTATCACATCCTTTTCCTTGGGCTATCTTCTTGGAATTTCATCGATGCCGAAAATTTTCGAGAGTTGGTGGCCTGGAAAACATTTTACGCTCCTTACGGGTTTAGCTACTCATAAGTCATCGATGCCGAAATCCTTTTATTGGATCGGTCATCGGTGATTCCTTTCTTTCCCCACAAACGACTACTTCCTTTCGTGTTTCGCTGATGCTGAATGAAATCGATCATCGACAAATTTCTTGTGAAATGCTTATCACGAAAGGACAACTCCCCTTTTACCGACATCGACGAAAATCGGAGATCGGCGTCCTTAGTTTTCTAGGATGATTTTCTTTCATCTTTGATTCTTCCGGGTGCCAAATTTTGGACACGTCGAGTGAAATGATTTAGTGGTTGATTCTTTAATCAAATGTTAATCCCTTTAAGTTATGATGGTTTTTCCATGTTCAGGGAAACTTTTAAAGAATCGAGGAGAATTTCCAGAAAACAATGATAAGCAAAAACAACATTGTTCTGAATTAAACAATACCAAAAGATTAAGTGGTACCCAAAAAAGTAAAATTTGGCAGAGACTTTTTAGGGTGTGTTGAGAGCTCAACACATTGTTACCACGTCACAGAAGATGGCCCAGTAGAAGAAAACCCACGCAATATTCAGATAACAGAAGTTTAAGAGGAAAGAGAAGTAGAAGGCCCACAATTATAGTCAGAAGAATTTGTTTCACCACTGAAGATAAAGAAAGCCAATATTGGAACATAAGAGAATCCAAAAATTGCAAATATTGGTGACTATTGGGACAACCAGATAGTGGAAAGAATAACAGAACTAATGCGTGAATATAGTGATCTATTTCCAACAACGTTTTTAGAAATGAAAGGGGTAGCAGGAGAACTTGGAAAAATGAAAATCCCTCCATGACCATATTCCATACCAATAAGACAGAGACCCTATAGGATGAATCCAATATATAAACAGAAAGTTAAGGCAAACATTGATAAAATGTTGGTGGATGGTATAATAAAACATATTGAAGAATCTAAGTGGATTATCCCTATGGTATTTTAAGAGAAGAATCATGGGGGGATAAGGATCTGTGTAGACTTGAGGAAGTTTAATGATGTTTTTTCTGAATGATCCCTTCCCTACTCAATTTACAAATGAGGTATTGGAAAATGTAGGAGGACGAGAAGCATACTCATTTACTGATGGATTTTCAGGGTATCACCAAATCCAAATAGCACCAGAGGATCATTATAAGACTACATTTGCACAAAATGGGGGTCATACCAATACACAATGATGCCCTTTGGATTGAAAAATGCCCATGCTATTTTTTCAAGAGTGGTGGTAGCTACATTTAAAGATTTTATACATAAATTTTTGGAGGTTTGTGTGTATGATTGGATAGTATTTAGCCTATTCAAATATCATTTTGATGTTTTAATATTAATGCTAGACAGGTGTAGACAATGCCAAATTTCCTTGAACATTAAGAAATGCATATTCAGCACACCATTTGGAATTCTTCTAGGGCATGTGGTTTGTAAACAAGGTCTATTGGTTGACCCTGTAAAGGTTGTTATCATTGTTAATTTACCACCACCTAAGTCAGTGCACCAATTAAGAGCTACACTAGGTCATACAGCCTACTACAAAAATTTCATAAATAGCTACACACATATTACTACGCCCATGGAGAAACCGTTAAAGAAGGATATCAAGTTTCAATGGAATGATGAGTTCCAACAAAGTTTGGACATCTTAAAAGAGAAAATGGTGACAACACCAATTCTGGTGTTTCCATATTAGTCAAAAGAGTTCCATGTTCATGTGGATGCCTCTTCAATAACACTTGGAGCAGTATTATCCCAACGAGGGGAAGGTGACATAGATCACCCAATAGCATTTGCAAGTAGGAAACTCTTAGAGTCAGAACAGATTTATAATACAAGAGAGAGAGAACGCTTGGATATGGTGTATGCATTACAAAAGTTTAGACATTATTTATCAGACCAACATTTTAAAATGTTCACAGACCACTCTACTCTCATATACCTAGTCAACAAGCCAATGTTGTGGGGGAGAATATGTAGATGATTTATGTTATTTCAAGAGTTTGATTTTGAAGTAGTAGTGAAACGTGGAAGACTGAATGCAGGGATAGATCATCTGTCCAGAATTATTAATGGAGAGAAACCAAGCATCTTGGAGGATAATTTTTCTGATGCACAACTATTTTCATTGCAGATTGTTGATGAATACTTTTCTGATGTCATTGAAATTTTATGTACAGGATTTTCCCCAAAGGAATACAGCACTATGTAGGACACTTGTATAAACTAGGTGTAGATAATATTCTAAGGAGATGTGTCATCGAACATGAACATCCCATCATCTTGGAAGAAGCACATGAAGGAATAGATGGAGGAAACTATGCAGTAAAATCCACTGCGCAGAAGATATTGTGCACAGGACTATGGTGGCCAATAGTTTCTAAAGATTCAAAGGTATATTGCCATACTTGTGATGTCTTTCATAGGGTAGGAAATCCATCTAGGAGGGATGAGATGCCCCTAAAACCTTAGTTAACCCTTAAAGTGTTTGACAAATGGGAAATAGAATTTGTAGGACCAATAAACCCACCAATTAGAAGATCAAGAGCAAGGCACATCATTACAACGACAAAATATCTAACTAGATGTGTTGAAGCAGCTGTTACAGAAATATTCCCCTACTGACATGTGAAATTTCCCTTGCATTATTGACCCCTATACCAAGACAGAAACAATCATTTGGACACTACCATTCCTATAAAATTGTTTTTCTTATCAAAAAAGAGAGAAGAAGGTGAAGTAGGATGTACTATGTTTACGATGTTTGTCCTAGTTGCTTCTAACTGCAAGCTTGATCCAACGTCTGGTGCAAATCCATGCATGTAATGAACAACAAGAAACAAGTGACTTCCTTATACTATAATGGATTAGGCAAAGAAAATTCATCTATGCAAATCAAATTAAACATATGCAAGCACATGAAACCACATACTTGAAGGAAATAGGCCAAGTATATTAAATGAGAACAAAGAAAACTTACAGACCATGAATGATGTCAGCTACAACTCCTCCAAGATCTCCTCGTCCAACCCTTGAATGAATCCCACGATCATAATTTTAATCTCCAAACTTCCTCTAGAATCAAAGGTTTGATACCTCTAATCTTCCTCTTTCCTCCCCTTCTCCATGGAAAACCCTCATTATATAGGATTTGGAGGCTTAACCACCATGGAGAAGATCACTCACCAGATCCACTAAAATGGGATCTCCAAGATTTTTAGGGAGAAAATATCTCTCGAGGATTTTAGGGAGAAAATATCTCTCAAGGATTTTAAGGAGGAAATATCTCTCAAGATCCACCAAACTAGGATTTTGGTTTGAGAAAATATCTCAACCATCCATGAGATTATCAACCTCTCTTTGAGATTAGGAAACTAAATGTGAGGTGGATTCTCACACTAAATTAATTTCCTTTTTATGAAGATTAATAAATAATTCATGTGCACATAGTATTTTGACCTTAATATGAATAATAATGAATAATTCATATGATATATTTCTCTACCACATTGACTAGGGATTGTGACAAATGTTCTTTCATGGTGTCAAGGTGTATGTGACACTTAGCAAGGTGCATATGAAACTTTTAGGAAACTTAGGGTGAGGTACTTAAGTGTGTCATTTTGATGTGTAACAAATGCCCCCTAAAGTGTGAGGTCATAAGTGAAATTGATGGTCGAAACACTTTACAATTATTCAATGCAAGGGTGTGGAGTTGGAGAACCTGGAAGAAGCTACAAACAACCATCAAACAATATTAATATATGTTCCACTTTCAAGGCTAACATACCTATGCTTGGAATATGAGCTGAATCAAAGCATGGTCGTTGACCAATACACTACGGATCCATGAAAAATGCTGACTAATGATATGGCCACCAGAGATACAATGTGGATCCATACCTCTATGACATGAACTAATCGTAGCCACAAAAAATACATAGTGGAGCTACGAGATGATAAAACATATCCACAGACCAATACAATGTGGATCCATGTTACAGTATATATATCAACATGCTCAAATGAATCCCACGATCATAAGTCTGATAACTTCAAGATACCTCTAGAATCAAAGGTTTGATACCTATAATATTCCTCCTCTTCTCCATGGAAATCCCTCATTATATAGTATTTGGAGGCTTAACCACCATGGATAATATCACTCACTAGATCCATTAAAACGGGATCTCTAAGATTTTTAGGGAGAAAATATCTCTCAAGGATTTTAAGGAGGAAATATCTCTCAAGATCCACCAAATTTGGATTTTGGTTTGAGAAAATATCTCAACCATCCATGAGATTCTCAACCTCTCCTTGAGATTAGGAAAATAAATGTCAGATGGACTCTCACACTAAATTAATTTCATTTTTATGAATATTAATAAATAATGCATGTGCACATGGTATTTTCACCTTCATATGATATATTTTTCCTCCTCATTGACTAGGGATTGTGACAAATGTTCTTTCATGGTGTCAAGGTGTATGTGACACTTAGTAAGGTGCATATGACACTTTTACGACACTTGTGACACTTAGGGTGACGTACTTAAGTGTGGAATTTTGATGTGTAATAGATGCCCCCTAAAGTTTGAGGTCAGAAGGGAAACTGATGGCTGAAACACTTTACAAATTCTTCAATTCAAGGGTGTGGAGTTGGAGAACCTGGAAGATGTTGTAAACAACCATCAAACATTACCAATATATGTTCCATTTATGAGGTAGGCATACCTATGATCAGAATACGAGATGACTCAAAGCATGTTCCTCGATCAATACACTACGGATAGATGAAAAATACTAACTAAGGATATGGCCACTAGAGATACAATGTGGATCCATACCTCCATGACATGAACTGATCATAGCCACGAAAAATACACAGTGGATCTACGAGATGATAAAACATAGACACAGACCAATACAATGTGGATCTATGTGACAGTATATATATCAACATGTTCAAATGATCTCCTTCATAGCCTAGGAAAAGTAGATAATAGGGTGAACTCTTAACCCAAGGCCTTCATCCCAATCCCGATGTGGTATGGATCTAGTAATGTGAATAGATGATTTGGTTTCAAACATGGTAGAAACCACTTGATTACCGATCATTGAGGTAAACCATTAACAAGTGCAAGGGAAATCACCAATGATGTCAATGACTCCCAAGTTACCCTAGTACATCCAACGAATTTGAATAAATGAGCTAAGGTCGAACATTCATGGAATGATCCGATCATAGTTCAATGATGTAAACCTATTTTTGGAAGCGAGGAGGCCTGCCATTGAGGCATGCAAGTCCCAAGGTACTATTCGGTTTCTAAGTCTAATTCACGGATGATGTGTTGAATTCGACAGGAAAAGACTCGTCGAAGGAGGGCCTTGATGTATCCCCCATCATCGACATGAAACTGAAATAGGAAAGTGATGTAAGATGGTGAATCAAATGAATATGGACTGACACAAGAAATGGAAACTGTAAATACTACAAATGGATGATTTGAAGTGAAACTTCCCTTGAACATGATGAGGCATGACAACTGACTTGGAAACAATGACTCGATGGGTACCAAGAATGTAATGTGACAACAATAAGAGCACTCTTAGACTGGATGAAAAAGTATGGAAACACATGGAATTGGTATGACTCAGAGATAAGCGGATTACCTAACTGTAAGACAAGAAGCAAACAAGTGCCATGTTGAAGGGCGACAATAGCTTCCATAAAGGATTACCAAAAACTTGACCCACTTCCTTCAATTTTACCCCACCTAGATATATGACTACCTCTTTTTCATTTAACGAGCTTGAGGAGGGTAACACATGCTAGATATAACTCACCTTCAGTAAGTTCCTCTTCCTTTATTTAACAAACTGGAAGAAGTAAGGGTTTGTTCCCATATGGGTCCTTCAATGTGTAGTTTAGCGAGTCTAGAGAAGGAAAACTCAGTGATTTTTCATGTTTAGAGAGTCTGAAAAGAACTTAAAGTGTAATATCTCTAGGCCGAACCCAATTGTAATGTAAATGAAAATGTACTTAAGCTGGTGATCTATTTGATATCATTTTGTATGCACATTTCATGGCATAGTGTGCGCTTTTACTGTGCAGTAAAATGATGAAGTGTGGACATTCCTGGATACCACGCACAACAACTTGAGTGCACGCGATTTTGAGGCCAGGTAGCCTTTTGTGTATATGTCGCATTTTATAGGATGGTGAGCCAGTTATTATAAGCTAGGATTCTTATGTTTTGATTAGGCTAGAGATCCTAGATGTCAAAGGCCAGTGCGCCTATTTTTGTATAGGTCTCATCATTAATATAAAATACATCATTGCACACAGACCGACCACGATAAAAGAGATGGGGGTCTAAACTCCACTAGTTAGGGAAAGGAAAGGGCTAAAAGTTAAGGAAAAGGGGATAAGCTAGGGAGCTTAAGCCAAAAAGGAATATTATGTTAATATTTCTTAAAATTTAAAGTATGGATAATTATTTTATCCTAAGTTCCAAAGTTGGGGACAAGTGGGCCAAAGTAGCTCCCAACATGACAAGTGTCAAGCTGGGGACATGCATACATATTGTGGGGACTTAGTTCATTTTAGGGGATTCATCCAGTCAATCATCCATGAGCATGCACACACCCATTGAGCTATCCTTTGTACCTTCATGACTGTACGAGAACCTGTATCCATAGCCATTTTTGTTTCGGTGTATCTGGTTAGCTTGGGATCTGGACTAAAGAAGCAAGTTGTCAGGCCCATGGGATATTGAAGAGGTGAGTTGTCAGGACCGTGAGCAATTCTCTGGGTGACAAAATTGATAAGGATTGATTTCCTAAAGGTGTTGAACTGCAGCTGAAGTGCTCTGAGACTTCCTGTCTGACCTGTTGCTGAAGCCCAGAAAAGGAAGTGGGGCAGCTGAAGGACTATTGAGCAGAGAAGGGGAACACTTCCTGGGTGGGACAGGCATGTGGAGAATGAGGGATTGTAGGTTGTTAGTTTGAGTTGGCACTTGAGACAGAGTCTTTCCTGTTGTCTATGAGCCTTTAGCCTAGTTAGGAATCCCTTTACCCGGGTGGAGTTTAGTCCCAGCTTGGGGGTGACTCACTGTTGAGCGTGATGAATAGTGTGGTCTAAGGCTGGTAGGTTCATGGAAGTTCTGCACGCAGTTGGTGACATTCTTACCAAGATAAGTGCCAATTGTGTGATAAATTTACATGTTGCATTGTTGTTTACGTGCTTATTTTTATGGGTTATCATATGTGCGGTTATAACTGTGTTTATTTTTATGGGTATTTCATGTACATGCTGCATGTATATGTTTACTGTTATTTCAATGTGAATCTGTGTATTTACAGATGTATTATGTGTTTACGTTTTTTATATAATGCTTATGCAAGAGTTTTGTGTGTATATATTTTAATTGCATGCAGTTCGGAAAAATTTGTGTGGCATAGCTCAGTTGGATGTTGGGTATGTTACGGTATGTTCCGTAGAGAGAGAAAAAAACGTTCTTTGGCATAGCGTGGCCCGGCATGGATGGTCAGGGACGTTACAACATGGTATTAGAGCTTCAGTTTACAACACTGAGCCTGGATGGGCCGAGAAAGCTGAGTTGAAGTGAATTTTCACAGAGAATTTATTTCGAAGTGGCCAAATTTCGAGTTGCGGAACATCCATGATAAATTTTAGAAACAACGACACAAAATTGGGAAAATCCCCAATTTATGTTGTTAAATTCATAAGAAAATGGAGAAATTTGGTCGAGTGATGAGATACTCCCGATTTAATATATGTTCCAAGCAAATTCAGATCTAGAATGGGTCGAATTTGAAGCTACAGTGAATCCATGATAGATGGAGCGAGTTTAGTGGTTAAAATTCTCAATTCGAGAATTGCTTTTGGATAAATTTGTTCCATAAATGTCAACTTACAATGATTTGTTGTTACATAGGTTGAACTGGTGTTATTGGGGTGAAATTGAACAAATTTCATGGTTGCAGAATGTCGATGATAAATTGGGGAAAAAATTAAGCCAAAAGCCCAATTTCTACAGCGAAATTCACGAGGAATTGATGCGTATAAAAATGAATGTGCACAGGTGGGCGCACTAAAAATGCATGATGCACGGTGAAAAGCTTGTGATAGGTAAAAATTTGACATTGCGTGGCAAGGTATTGGCATGCTAGTGCGCGCGATAAATTTTTGTGCCACGCGGAAAAATGTTAGTGTGCAGGTGTGCGCGCTAAATTTCGGTGTCGTGCAGAAAAATGTTAGTGTGCAGGTGTGCGCACTAAATTTCGGTGTTGTGCGAAAAAAAGATAGTGTGCAGGTGTGCGCGCTAAATTTTGGTGTCGTGCGGGAAAATGTAAGTGTACAGGACCCCTCGATAAATTTAGCATTGCGCGGTGTGCACACACATAATAATGACGCACGTGGTGTGCACAGTGTTGGTAGAGCACAGAGGAGTTTTGTTGGTCCACACGCAATGTGTGTATATGTTGTTGCGTGACAGTTTAGTTAGTGGTGCACACAGATTTTTGGTGCGTGGTGGAGATGTACTAAATTTTGGCATGGTGCAACGCGTAGAGAATAATCTGCGTGGAATATCAACACGTGATACAAAAACTGCGTGTGGTAGATATTGGTGCGCGACATAAAAGTAGTGCGCACAAGTTATTGGCACGACAGAGAAGTGATACACAATGGTTTTTAAGTGCATGAAGCATGATTTATCTTGTGTGGTTGTTGTGCATGGTAAATATGGGTTACAGGTTGAAATTTTTGTGCGCGAACTTGTTTGAAGGGTGAAAAACAACAGAAAACCAATGATTTTTTGCGGCGTTTTATATCATTTGAACGTCATGTTTTTGCAGCACGTTTTTTAGGGCCTTAAGAGCGTTTTTAGAAGCTCAAAAACCAAGAGATAGAATTGTTGTCTCTTCATATAATATAAAAGAGCTCGAAGAGAGATTTCTAATGGTGTAAAATGTTCGTCAAACGGAGCTTTTATGAGAAAGTTATAGCACAAACAGTGGAGGGTAAATTTTAAGACCCATCTAACTTCAAAGAGCCATAAATTTCTTCTCGGGAATCAGATTGAGGCACAAGAGCAGTCAATTGAAATATATTAAGCCATAGAAGACATTCCAAGAGATGAATTAAATTTTTGGACATGTTAAAATTATTTAATATGGAAAATAAGGTACCTGTAGCATACTAGTTACAATATGGTATTTTGGTCTGGAATTTCAGCAAGCTGTAATTAGCAGCCAAGAACCCAGAAAAAGGTGAAACTAAGCTAGAGTGTCCATAATATGTATATGAAGAAACCCAAATGAGATCCTATGAAAACTCCAATGGAGTAGGTGCAAAATTTCATAATTACATTGCAGAGTAGCGCCAAGCTGAAAAATGAACAGAAAAATTAATGGGAAAATTTCAAATAGCCATAACTTTCTGCTCAAGACTCGGAATTGAGCATGGGAGCATGCGTTGGAAAGTTCTTGGATGATGGAATATAAATATCCACCTATAAAATTGGTCTGGGCATTCCATGTTTCATAAAATCATAAGAAATAATTATGATATATTATTGAACGAGAAAGGTTCATATTTTTCATGAAATTGTTGAAACAGTTAGCCTAACAAAGTTTTGTTGGTTGCACATTTTGCAGAGTCAACAACAACTAGATCAGATCAAGATCAACATAGAGTCCATAGTATGGAAGAGGCACATGGTACTTACAGTCAGGAGGATGATATTATAGGGATGGATGTCCATTTGGGCATTGAGGGAACAAACTCCAATGGACATGGAGAAGGAAAGGATGAAAACATGAATATGGCAGAGACCATCAAAAATTTGCAGAATGATGTCCAAATCCATAAATATGATAATGAAATGCTTATGAGAGAAAAGGAGCAATAGGATGACTTCAATATGAAGTTAATGCAGAGCTTGAACTGAATAGAAAAGAAGCTGGATAAGGAGAGTGGCTCAAGAAAACCTGGAAGTCACAGGCCTCCTGATGAGAAGACAAGAGCAAGAAGTGTTAGCAGACATCATCATCACTCCCTGAGGCATTCCCATAAGAGAGCACACAGTATCTCAAGTCCATCCCCTTTCAGGAAGCACAAGGGGTCTGGGGTGGATGAGCTACGAGGAGAAATGAACAAAATCAAACCTCCCACATTTGATGGTGAGCACAAGAAGGATGAAGATGCAAATACATGGTTGTTGGGCATGAGAAAGTATTTTCAATTGCATAATTATTCTTCTCATGCAGAAGGTAGAATTTCCATTTATAAACTCAAGGGAAAGGCATCCATGCAGTGGGATCATCTTGTGCAGGTGCAACACATTAAAGAGAAAAGTGTTACTTGGAGGGAATTCAAGAAGTATTTTGAGAAGAAATATTTGACTAAGAGATACTATGAAAAGAAAATGAAAGAGTTCTTTGAACTCAAGCTTGGGAGTATGACCATAGATGAATATGAGAGAAGGTTTTTAGAACTGTTGAAGTATGTATCTTTCATCAAGGATGAGACAGTTAATATTCAGAGGTATTTGAGTAGATTGCCATCATTCATCAGTGACAAAATACAGTTTAATGATCCAAAGACATTGGAGGAGACCATAAGATGAGCTAAGTGTCTATATGATCAGCAAAAAATCAAGGCCAACTTTCCAAAAATCTTGGGAAGACAAAAATAAGTTCAAGATGGATTAGAGGAAGAAGGGATCTAGGCCACCATTCTTCAGAAATAATCCACAGGGACAAAAAACTCCTAGAGAGCCCAGAACGATTGAGGCATGGGTTCAAAGACCAAGGCAGCCACCTATTCAATGTTGGGGTTGTAAAGGAGATCATATGTACATATATTTTCCTCACAGAGGTGAAAAGGGAGAACTGTTCACAATGTACAGCACGATGAAACAATGGAGGACATGGGTAGAAATGTGCCAAGGATTTATGCAACCCTGGACAACAAGCAAGCATAGTATTGGTCACATATGATTGAAGTGGAAGGTATGATCAACAACCAAACCATTTCTATTTTAATTGATTCAGGAGCTAGTCATAGTTATATAGATCCTAAGCTGGTGGAAAGTTTACATTTGCCAAGAAGCAAGCATGGAAAATCTTGGTTGGTGCAGCTGGCTATAGGAGCCAAAATAAAAGTTAATGAGATGGTTAAGTCATGCCTTATGGACATGAATGGAATGAACACCAAAGGCATATTTGAACATCTTGCCTTTAGGTTCCTATGACTTTCTAATTGGGATGGATTGGTTGGACCAACATCATGCTCTCCTAGACTGTCATAAAAAATAATTTACTTACTTGGATGAGGAAGGGAAACTAAGGAAAGTACAGGGAATTCCCAGGGTAGTAACCATCAGAGAAATTTTATCTTTGCATCAGAAGAAATGTTACAGGAAAGGGTGTCAAATATTTGCAACACATATGGAAGAGACACCTAAAGATAAGGTGCCAAATTTGGAAGATCATGCAATCCTGGAAGATTTTGAAGATGTGTTTAAGGAGGTACCAGGACTACCCCCAAAGAGAGATATTGACTTCTCTATAAATTTAATTCCTGGAGAAGCTCTAGTGTCAAATACTCCTTACAGAATGAGTACACCATAGCTGAAGGAGTTGCAAATGCAACTTGAAGATATTTTGAAGAAGGGGTATATACGCCCAAGTGTGTCACCTTGGGGTGCCCCAATCTTGTTTGTAAAGAAAAAGGATGGAACATTAAGACTTTGCATTGATTTCAGACAGTTGAATAAAGTGACTGTTAAGAACAAGTATCCTCTGCCAAGGATTGATGATCTTTTTCATTAATTGAAGGATGAAAAGATATTTTCAAAGATAGATATCAGGTCAGGATACCATTAGGTAAGGATTGAAGAGGAATATATCAGCAAGACCACCTTCAAGAAAAGGTATGGTCATTATGAGTTCATAGTGGTGCCATTTGGGTTGTCAAATGCACCAGTTGTTTTCATGTGCTTAATGAATGGTGTTTTTCGAGAATATTTAGACAAGTTTGTCATTTTATTTTTGGATGACATTCTTATATATTCTAATTCAGAAGAAGAGCATGAACATCATTTGAGGATGGTGTTGAAAGTATTAAGGGAGCATCAGTTGTATGCCAAATTGAGCAAGTGTTCATTTTATCAGAAACAAATTCATTATTTAGGACATATCATTTCAAAGGATGGGATAGCAATGGATCCTGAGAAGATAGAATCCATTAGAGAATGGGCAGTGCCAAGGAATGTGACAGAGGTGAGATCATTCATGGGTCTTGCAGGCTACTATAGAAGATTTATTGAATGATTTTCAAAGATTGCGCACCCAATCACTTCCTTACAAAGAAAGGGTGTAAAGTTTCAGTGGACATTGGATTGTGAAAAGAGTTTCCAACACTTGAAACAATTATTAACAAGTTCTCCAATACTAAGGATTGCAGACCCAAATGAAGACTTCATTGTATGCACATATGCATGTAAAGAAAGACTTGGTGGAGTCCTCACTCAAAATGGGTTTGTTATCTGTTATGAATCAAGGAAGTTGAAGGAGCATGAAAGACACTATGCCACTCATGATTTGGAGTTGGCAGCCATAGTGCATGCATTGACGAAATGGATACAATCCCTAATGGGGAAAAGGTTTGAGCTAAGAACAGACCATAATGGTCTAGAATATTTATTTGATCAGACAACCCTAAATGTTAAGCAAAGAAGATGGTTAAGATTTCTAAGTGAATGTGACTTTTATATAAAGCATATCAAGGGGAAGGAGAACAAAGTGGTTGATGCACTTAGCATAAGAGTGCATGAGATGCATGCTACAACCATTAGCATGTACCAATCAAATTTAAAACCCAGAATTATAGAGGCTGCCAAATTAGATTTGCATTACAAGGATTTAGTGGCAAAATTGTAGCAAGGTAATTTGCAGTAGAAAATTGAGGAATACAAGCTAGATAATGATGAAATTATCATGTACAGGGGAAGAATTTATGTCCCAAATTCCCAAGAGTTGAAAAATCTGATATTGGGAGACATGCATAATGTGCCTTATGTTGGGCACCCAGGATATCATAAATCTATTGCAGCGGTCAAGAGCCAATATTATTGGCCAGGCATGAAGAAAGAGGTTGTTGATTTTATTGTTAGATGTTTGGAATGTCAAAAGGTAAAGGCTGAGCATAGACACCCAATTGGTTTGCTACAACCATTACCCATTCCTGAGTGGAAGTGGGAAGTTGTAACCATGGATTTCATCACCAAACTACCCAAAACAAACAAGCAACATGATTCTATAATGGTAGTGGTGGATAAGCTTACTAAAGTTGCCCATGTTATTCCAATTAAGCTCACTCACAAGGCAACCAACATTGTTGATGTTTATATGAGAGAAATAGCTCGATTACATGGCATACCCAAGACAATTGTGTTTGACAGAGATCCAAAATTTACTTCAAAATTTTGGAAGGGATTATTTAATGGATTTGGAACAAATTTGAATTTCAGTACAGCTTATCATCCAGAATCAGATGGACAAACAAAGAGGGTGAATCAAGTGATTGAGGATATGTTGAGGATGTATGTGATGGATAAACCATCAAAATGGGAAGACTACCTACACTTGGTATAGTTTTCTTATAACAATGGGTACCAAGCATCTCTAAAGATGAGCCCATTTGAGGCACTTTATGGCAAAAAGTGCAACACACCAGTAAGCTGGGATAACCTAGCAGATAGAGCAGTGGTTGGGCCAGATTTGCTCAGGGAAATGGAGGAGCAAATGATTAAAATAAAACAAAATTTAAAGGTTGCCCAAGATAGGCAGAAAATCTATCCTGATAAGGGCACAAGGAATTTAAAGTGGGTGATCATGGATTCTTGAAAGTGAAAGCCAACAGAAGTTCCCTGAAGTCAGGAAATTGTTCAAAGTTGGAAGCTCGCTATTGTGGGTCATTTGAAATCCTAGAGAGGATTGGTTCAGTAGCTTATATGATTACATTGCCTGCATCTATGTCTGTTCATAATGTATTCCATGCATCATTACTCAAGAAATATATACCTGATACTAATCATGTTTGATCCAGAATCGGATCCAGGAGCCTGACAGGGCTAAAAAAGGCTCAAAAATGAAAGTGCTCGGAATCCAATGAAACCAACGCCATTGCATCCTTCTTGTCTTCCTGATTCCGTCCATATATTTACTTCGTCAAACGGGCTCCATATGCGAAAGATATCGCATTTTGTTCGAAAACCCAAACAGGCAAAAAAAATGGGTGACTGTACAGTCCGTACAGTGCCACGTGGCAGGCTGACTGTACAGGTCGTACAACCATACAGATGATGTGTTAGCTCCTGGTGATGACACATGGCAGGTGATGGGGCATACGATAGGTACAGTTGGACCAGTCAGAGGGTGACATGTGTCACCACTGTAAGGGTGACACGTGGCACAAGATGACATGGCAGACACAGTGGCATGCTGGTGTGGTGGTACAGTTGCTGACTGGGCAGACACCTCGATAGATAGGTGGACGAATCAATGTTTGACAAGTGGCAGTTTCTGATTGGTAGTGGAGGTGCCACATGGCCCAGTCATGGGTTTCCACGTGGCACCCTCTGGTTGGCTCTCCGGTGTTGTGTAAAATTTTGGGGTCTCCACCGGAGTCGAACCCCCGACCTCCACCGTGCTACGGACTGGCAGGACCGGGCTAACCACCCACGCCACTGTTAGTTCTTAATAGTTAAATGGAAAATTATTTATTTAAATTAAAACAAATCACCATTTGGAGGAGGTAAGGGTTGGGGCCTAGCCCCAGCCCTTGACACACCATGGGACCTTTCCCCGAAACTAGGTGCAAAACGTGCGGGGGATAAATGGATAGGGACTAGTCGTAGGTCGCGGGGGATCCCATGTGACCCAGACCTAATCCAAACAGGGCACGCAGGGTAGGTGGTTAGTCACCGTTCCTATGGAATGGCGCAATGTGACCAAGAATTTCGGGAGGAGGGCTCGGGTTGTTAGCCCTCGGCCTTATCCACGCGCCACAGAACCAGGAGCCAACCCAGACAGGGGGGCTAGCACACCACAGGGATAGCGCCTGGCCACATGGAGGCGCCCAAGTGACCAAGGTGCGCACTTTTGGGGGTTTCACCCAAAATTAAACATACAGTGGGTTTTTTATATATAGTTTGGATTTTCTATTGATTTTATGCCTGTTAATGGAGGATTTGGCCCATTTTTGGGAGATATTGGGCATTTTTGGAGGCCAGATTTTGGGAGGAAGTTGGGGATGGATAACCAACTTTAGATCTATAAAAAATAGGCCTATTTGAGGCCATGGAGGACATTCAGAGTATATTTATGCTGAAGGGAAGCCAAGCCAAAGCCATTTTTATGCAGGGAAGTTGTTGAGGAGCAGACGCTTGCGGGCCATTTCTGGGAGCTCCGATCATCCGTTTTGTGTGCCGTTTCTTTTGCTAGGTTCTAGAGATCTGAAAGAACATGACCAGATTAGTCTTGTAGCCAATTGGCACTTCTGCAATGTACTTTTTGAGCTTTGAACAGAAATAAAGAAGCCTCCCCCACAGAGACAAAGGCCCAGAGACGTAGGCAACGTTGTGTCGAACTCCATTATCAATTATCTTGTTACGGTTTGCTATTTATTACTTCATTTCAGATCCACATATATGTATATGGCTGTCATAATTCCTCTTATTTCCTCATTCTTTCATTAAGCTTCTCGAATGGTTAATTAACACATGGAATTAAAAAAAACTCAACCATAGTCATTAAAAGATCTTTACGGATCAAGTGGTATCAGAGCTAGTTGACGTTTGGATTTGAGTTTTGCATGTTAACCAGGGAAAAGCTACAACGTGGTGAAGGCGAGATTGTTGCAGAGAATCCATTAATTGGGTTGAGAAAGAGAGCTTCTCACAGCGAGAAGATGGCATCGGAAGAAGGGATTTCTCAGGATGAGAAAGAGTTCCGGAAAACTTTCCTTACTATGTCGGAGATGGTGAAATTTTTGTACGAAGATTACTTGGAACGAAAAAGACCAGTTTTGGGTGAATCTTCAAAGGGAAAAAGTGAAGAGGAAGAGGATCATCCTCATATTCCTCTTTCACCTCCATCATCACCTCCTTCTTCTCCTTCTTCTTCAAGTTCAAGTTCTAAATCTAATGGAAAGAAAAATGTTTATAAGCATAAGAATGAAATGCCATTGTTAAAACTTGATGTTAAATTTGAGTTGCCCATATATGATGGTGAAGTAAATGCAGAGAAACTTGACAATTGGATCAGGCAGATGGAGGTTTACTGTAGTGTGCAATAGATCAAGGATGAGGCCACACAAATCAAGTTGGCATCTTTGAGACTTGTAGGTACAGCTCTCATCTGGTGGCAAAGCAAGTTGCAAAATGGAACACAACAAGTGGGTAAGGTATTTCCATCATGGAAGAGTTTCATTTCTGCACTTAGGAAACAATTCTATTCTTTGGGTTATAAAGAAAAAGCATTAATTGAATGGCAATCTTTAAAACTAAGAAAAGGACAAACAGTGCAAGAATACACCGATGGATTTCGAAAAATGGCATTGATGTTAGATATCCCTTTACAAACA
>ML783529.1:845538-871174 GCA_009831015.1 Picea engelmannii | reverse complement strand
TAGTCCATACTTATATGATCGTAAGGCAATCTTCTACAGGACAAAGAATCAATATCAATTAACCAAAGCAAGTCAAGATTATGTGGTTCATGCTCATCATGTTAAGGCAAATAAAACACTTCAAACAATGGAACAATTAAAGAGGGAAGTGCAAGCAAGCAACAAACCAATAATTGTTTCAAATGAAGTAATCGATCTTAAGCAAGAACAAGAAATGATTGTTGAATGGAAAATCAATCATAAGTTGCTTCAAGATAAGCTCATGTCGTGCAAATATCTCAAGTATATCAACTCATTTACAGTCATCTTTTTGATACTATCATTAGTAATGTTGTCTACATGGATGATAGTGGCTTCAGTAAAATGTAATAGGGTTCAAATGGCTAACAATATACTGTCAGTTGTCATGATTGTGTTTTAGTTGATCCTGATGAGACAGGTGCACAGGACAAAGTTCAGAGATAGAGGACAAGCCAGGTGGCCTATCCCGAGCTTTTTGACTGGTCAGTAACCTTTTGGGGACCAAAAGGTCTTTTAGTGGGGAGGTGTGATCCAGAATCGAATCCAGGAGCCTGATAGGGCTAAAAAAAGGCTCAAAAATGAAAGTTCTCATAATACGACGAAACCAACGCCATTGTGTCTGTCTCGTCTTCCTAATTCCAGCCATATATTTACTTCATCAAATGGGATCCGTATGTGAAATATATCGCATTCTGTTCGAAAACCCAAACAGGCAAAAAAAATGGGTGATTGTACAGTCCGTACAGTTCCACATGGTAGGATGACTGTACAGGCCGTACAACCGTATAGCTGACATGGCAGCTCCTGGTGATGACACATGGAAAGTGATGGGGCATATGAAAGGTACAGTTGGACCAGTAAGAGGGTGACATGTGTCACCACTGTAAGGGTGACACGTGGCACAGGCTGACGTGGCAGACACAGCGGCATGCTAGCATGGTGGTACGGTTGCTGACTGGGCAGAAACCTCGGCAGATAGGTGGACGAATCAGTGTTTGACAAGTGGCAGTTTCTAATTGGTAGTGGAGGTGCCACGTGGCACCCTCTAGTTGGCTCTCCGACGTTGTGTAAAATTTTGGGGTCTCCACCAGAGTCAAACCCCCGACCTCCACCGTGCTACGGACTGGCAGGACCGGGCTAACCACCCACGCCACTGTTAGTTCTTAACAGTTAAATGGAAAATTATTTATTTAAATTAAAACAAATCACCATTCGGAGGAGGTAAGGGCTGGGGCCTAGCCCCAGCCCTTGACACACCATGGGACCTTTCCCCAGAACTAGGTGCAAAACGTGCGGGGGCTAAATGGATAGGGACTAGCCGCAGGTCGCGGGGGATCCCACGTGACCTGGACCTAATCTGAACAGGGCACGCGGGGTAGGTGGTTAGTCACCGGTCCTATGGAATGGCGCAATGTGACCAAGAATTTCAGGAGGAGGGCTCGGGTTGTTAGCCCTCGGCCTTATCCACGTGCCACAGAACCAGGAGCCAGCCCGGACAGGGGGGCTAGCGCACCACGGGGACAGCGCCTGGCCACATGGAGGCGCCCAAGTGACCAGGGTGTGCACTTTTGGGGGCTACACCCAAAATTAAACATACAATGGGTTTTTTTTATATAGTTTGTATTTTCTATTGATTTTATGTCTGTTAATGGAGGATTTGCCCCATTTTTGGGAGATATTGGGCATTTTTGGAGGCCAGATTTTGGGAGGAAGTTGGGGATGGATAACCAACTTCAGATCTATAAAAACTAGGCCTGTTTGAGGCCATGGAGGACAGTAAGAGCATATTTATGCTGAACGGAAGCCAAGCCAAAGCCATTTTTATGCAGGGAAGCTGTTGAGGAGCATACGCTTGCGGGCCATTTCTGGGAGCTTCGGTCATCCGTTTTGCGTGCCATTTATTTTGCTAGATTCTAGAGATCTGGAAGAACATGACCAGATCAATCATGTAGCCAATTGGAACTACTATGATGTACTTTTTGATCTTTGAACAGAAATAAAGAAGCCTCCCCCACAAAGACAAAGGCCTGGAGATGTAGGCAACGTTGTGCCGAACTCCGTTATCAATTCTCTTGTTATGGTTTTCTATTTATTACTTCATTTCAGATCTGCATATATGTATATGGATTTCATAATTCCTCTTATTTCCTCATTCTTTCATTAAGCTTCTCGAATGGTTAATTAACACATGCAATTAAAAAAAACTCAACCATAGTCATTAAAAGATCTTTACGGATCAATGTTATTGATTGGAATGTGATTCAGGTGGAGAAAGAAGGTGATTTTCAAGTGCATTCGGTACGCACTCTAGACCAGAAAATCAAATAGCTTCAAAATCGATCCATAGGGCTTGTAAAGGTCCAATGGACCTGGTACGGTCATGAGGACGCTACTTGGGAGCATGAGGATGCAATGCGGGCAGAATACCCGCATTTTTTTGAGGTTTTTTAAAATTTTGTTTTATATGGGTACATGATGCACTGAGGATAGTGCATAAATAAGGGGAGGGGATTGTAATATCCCTAGGCCGAAACCAATTGTAATGTAAATGAAAATTTACTTAAGCTGGTGAGTTGTTTGATATCATTTTGTATGCACATTTCATGGCATAGTGCATGCTTGTACTGCACAGTAAAATGATGAAATGTGGACATTCCTAGATACCACGCATAGCAATTTGAGTGTGTGTGATTTTGAGGCCAGGTAGCCTTTTGTGTATATGTTGTGTTTTATAGGTTGGTGAGCCAGTTATTATAAGCTAGGATTCTTATGTTTTGATTAGGCCGGAGAGCCTAGATGTTAAAGGCCAGTGCACCTATTTTTTTATATGTCTCATCATTAATTTAAAATACATCGTTGCACGTAGACCGACCACGATAAAAGAGATGGGGGACTAAAATCCACTAGTTAGGGAAAGGGAAGGGCTAAAAGTTAAGGAAAAGGGGCTAAGCTAGGAAGCTTAAGCCAAAAAGGAATATTATGTTAATATTTCTTAAAATATAAAGTATGGATAATTATTTTATCCTAAGTTCCAAAGTTGGGGACAAGTGGGCCAAAGTAGTTCCCAACATGACAAGTGTCAAGTTGGGGACATGCATACATATTGTGGGGACTTAGTTCATTTTAGGGGATTCATTCATCATTCCTTCCATCATTTAGTCATCTAGTCAATCATCCATGAGCATGCACACACCCATTGAGCTATCCTTTGTACCTTCATGATTGTACCTGAACCTGTATCCATAGCCATTTTTGTGTCGGTGTATCTGGTTAGCTTGGGAGTTGGACTGAAGAAGCGGTTTGTCAGGCCCATGGGATATTGAAGAGGTGGGTTGTCAGAACTGTGAGCAATTCTCTAGGTGAGATAATTGCTAGAGATTAATTTCCTGAAGGTGTTGAACTGCATCTACAGTGCTCTGAGACTTCCTGTTCAGCCTGTTGTTGAAGCCCAGAAAAGGAAGTGGGGCAGCCGAAGGATTGTTGAGCAAAGAAGGGGCACACTTCTTGGGTGGGACAGGCATGTGGGGAATGAGGGATTGTAGGTTGTTAGTTTGAGTTGGCACCTGAGACAGAGTCTTTCCTGTTGTCTATGAGCCTTTAGCCTGGTTAGGAATCCCGTTACCCGAGTGGAGTTTAGTCCCAGCTCGAGGGTGACTCACTGTTGAGAGTGATGAACAATGTGGTTTAAGGCTGGGAGGTTCGTGGAAGGTTTGCACACAGTTGGTGACATTCTTACCAAGATAAGTGCCAATTGTGTGATAAATTTACATGCTGCATTGTTGTTTATGTGCTTATTTGTATGGGTTATCATATGTGCGGTTATAACTGTGTTTATTTTTATGGGTATTTTCTATATATGTTGCATGTATACGTTTACTGTTATTTCAGTGTGAATCTGTGTATTTATAGATGTATTATATGTTTATGTTTTATATATAATGCTTCCGTAAGAGTTTTGTGTGTATATATTTTAATTGCATGCAATTCAGAAAAATTTATGTGGCATAGCTCAGTTGGATGTTGGGTATGTTACGGTATGTTCCGCAGAGAGAACAGAAAGTGTTCTCTAGCATAGCTTGGCCTGGAATGGATGGTCAGGTACGTTACATAAAGGTGACTCCAAGGATGAATTTTTTGTAAGTTTTGTCTCCCAAGCCCGAAAAAAGTGTAAAATAATACAGGGGAGAACTCTTCTAATCATGCTTGATTAGAGTGCTCATTTTTTGTAATTAGTCTTGCTAGGCTGAAAAAGAGATAAACTATCACTCGAAATATGCCCTTCCAAACCTTTTAATGAGTGTGAAAGGAAGCAATATCACTTGACAATCTTTTCATGTTTAGAGAGTTTGAAAATATATTAAAGGAGACTCCAAAGAGATCCTTTTTCATATAGATTTTACGAGTCTGAAAAAGAGATAAAAGTGTACTCAGTAACCTATTCTCATGTATTTACGAGTACAAGAAAGAACAAACACTAAGATCAGTAACTTATTCTCGTGTATTTAGGATCACAAGAAAGAAAAAATACTAAGCTCGTTCTAGAAAAAGACTACCATGTTACGATGGGAATGACCTTCGAATGAGGATCACTCCTAGCAGCATGTCTCTCTAGAGGTAGTTTTCCCCCAGCTTCTTTGGCAGAATTTAGCGGTTTTGTTTCAGATTGATGTCCAGAGGTTGGATACCTTCCCCCCAAGCATCGTTTCCTCTCGTGATTCTTCTTCTTTCCTCATTTAGGTTTCTAGTTACTAATGGAAACATTTTCACTAGGCAGAGGAAAATAAGGTTCAAGTACTTGATCTAGAGATGGAGGGGATTTTGTTTCATTTTTAAATGAGATTGACAGAGACAATGAACTATGCTCATAGCTTCCAGTTCATTTTTTAACGAGCTTTCCATAGAGAAGCAAAACTATTCTCAATACCTTTGTTTCATTTGTTAATGAGATTACCACATAGAAGCAAAACTATGCTCAAAACCTCTCTTTGATCATGGCTTACAAGAGGGAAATGCTCTGGAAGGAATACATGTCAAGGGACAAACGTCAACCATGGCTTCTAGGAGATCTTCTCTAGATGGAAGAAAAACACTCTGGAAAGAATACATGTTGATGACCTTGATAAGGGTAGGGAGATCTGGCTCTAATATCCCTATCGAAGAGATGACCATGTCAACTACCGGATCTAAGTCGGGAGAAGGGAGATATTCCCTCTCGTGTGGAGTTGAATGCATGGGGCAAGTTGTTACATAATTGACCTGCGATGAGGTAGACATCGCTGCCATGTATGGACCATTCAGGGAAGGCATATGGTTGACTATCAGATGAGGTTCAATGAGTGAAATCTCATCGATCGTTATTTTGTTTCCATTGTGATGGAAACATATCACTCGTAAGAGAGTGGACAAAGAATCTCTCATAACGTAGACATAGTCTCCACCGAGGAGCAGGTTAAAGTCCAAGGGGTCGTGAACTACCATCACATCGACGTAGACCTTTTCTCCTCCCAAATTAATCGGAAACTGAGGAAGGATCCCTAAAAGTTGACTAAATCTTTTGTCAAAGGTCAATAGATTCTAAGTCACTGGCACAAGATGCTGGCAACCAAAATATTTCCAAGCATTCGTAGATAAGATTCTAACAAAAGAACATTCATCTATTATAGTGTTAGGATTATTCCTATCAAAAACCTACACGGTGATTTGGAAAGGCACGTAAGAAGGAATACAAGGTTCTGTCAAATGATTACAATTAATAGAAATAATTTGATTGCTGGAAGGGGGTGCCATCGGGATGGGCTGAGTGCCCCCTTTTCTGGTTGAATCATTATTAATGAGGTAGACCTGAGTGACATCCTCACTCTTTGAATGAGGAGTGGGATCGATCGATGACGAAACTAGATCGACCACTTTGGTTTCGCTCTTCAAGGGAGGAGCAGGATTGATCGATGATAGAAATGGATTGACCACTTTGGCACTCTTCAGATGAATAGTGGGGTTGGTCGATGACAGAACCGGATTAGTCACTTGGGTTTCACATTTCAGATGAATATTTGGGTTGATCAATGATGTAAATGGATAAACTATTTAGGTTAGTGGTTCAACCGAGGATGAAACCAGATTGACCATCTGATCAACCGGACTGACCGGGGATGGAACCAGATTGAGAATTCCATCAACTAAATATGGTTTGGGAGAGATATTATCATGATAACCAATTGGAATTTGAATATTTTCCAAAAGATAAGAAGCCTCATCCATACAAGGGAAAAGGTTAGAGTAATGATCACCTTTTCATAACATACAAGGAAATTTGATAGTTCTATTCTTCTTACCAACCTTAACGTCACTATTTGAAAGGGTGTCACTAACATATTCAACAGGGGTTTATTACATGGAAGATCACATTTCTAAGACCTTGGGAATACTAGGGAAATCCCTCAGAAAGTGGTCACCCTTACAAATCATGCAAGGGAATTTGGGTTTAGGATTCTTCATTTTAGACTTGTCAACTTTATCAACACTCCTAGTACAATTAACAGTAGTTGGTTTCTTGGATCCAACATGACCTGATGCAGTTGGAGGCTTGGTCTCTTTCTGATTCTTCTTCTTCTTCCCCTTATGTTTCTTCTTCTTATTATCAACCTCGCTACTTGCTTTAGAGCTTTCACTAGGAGAATAAGGAGAAAGGGAAGGAGACATGACGAGTGAAGAAGGAGAAAGGCCAACATGAGGTTGATTTGTGGGTGGTGTTCTTACATCCAAAGCATTAGGTGCATTCGAAGCACTGGTAAAATTTGATATCACCGGAGTGGGGAACAACCAAACTGGTAACCCAATGGTGAGTCCCAGAAGACTCAATGTGTCAATGCACAGAGGACAAACGTTTCCAAAAGAAGTAATGGAAAAAGGTTTCTTGGGAAAAGGGTTTCCTTCATTGGTACTCCCAAGAATTGACACTAACTCAACCTAAGGTCCACTAAGGAAAACAAATATCACATGCTACAAATATAAGAAGCAAACAATAAAACAAACCTTCCCACATGAAACCACTAGTTGGTGATGAAATCCAACATCGCAAGATCAATATAGGAAGGGGATGGGATAGAGAGGGTGGATCAATTACGTTGGTGACCTACTTAACATACTTACACCTTGGTGCAATTTCCCACATGATTTTACCCATGGGTGTACCTTCCAAGGAGCCTGAGTGAGTTTGACCAACGTCTAACCCAGGTATGACAAAGACGCCCCTTCACCATCACCTTGTGTATCAACCCTACATATATAGGCCACTAAGGTTACCAACTCACAATCAACCTCTGGGTGGGTACAGTCGACAGTCGAGAATGAACGTATGGGCAGAATAACAAGTCTGAAATTCTTCAAGAGAACTGAAGACAAGTGGACTGGAATACTATTGAGAACCCTGAATGGATTCGAGATTCACGAAGCTCTAAGACCAAATGAAACCAGTCATTTATCAGGAAGACCCCCCAATAAATGATCTTTCTACTACATGGGTTAAGCTTCAAAGGTGAAATCTCTGATTCTCTCCCGCACATGATCTCATGTTTAACCCCTGTGTGAGAGGGGGATTATGACTATGCTTATACGAACAATTGGATTTACCGCTCCCTAGAACAAGATTCTATGTTTGTCTTATGGATTTGGAAAGTTATCCTCACAACCTATTCCAAATCCTTGCACTTTAAGCCAATGTAGGTTCGCTACCAGATAATATAAAAGTGTCTGATCAATTTTATAAGCACTTCATTTTAGGGTTAATGTTTACTCAAGGGTGAGAAAGTGAAACTTATGATGTTTTAGACTCCACTTCAAAAGAATGCAGAATAATGAGATGAAAATCTTTTTCTTCAATGAATCCTACATACGGAATGGATAAGAGGTTCAACTTTCTCGAACAAAAACACCCAATTCCCAAATGCAATTTTCTAAATGCAATATACTACACTACCCAAAATAAAGAATTCAATTATCCTCTTTATTTGATTTTAAAAGAAAGAAAATGCAAATCCTTTAATGCTTCATTACTTTCAATCAAAATGAAAATACAAAAGACACGAAGCGAAAATATTTCAAGCAAAGATTGCACTCAAAAGATAACGAGAACTGAAAGAAACAAGTATGATAACTCGTTCAATCAAGAACTCAAAGATGCAAAAGAGAAAGAAGATAAACACTCACGAAAATCCTCAAACGATGAGCAACAAGAAACATAAATCAAGCTAGGTTTTCATAAGATTCCTAATCATCCAAAAAAGCGAGATGTTTCAAATGAAGACAAGAAGGCTTAATACCAAGCAACCTTTTCAAACCTTAGTTTATGAACAATCCTAAACAGTCAAGCAATCTGAAAACTTTACGAGACGAAGATTAGATAAACTCAAAAGGAAAAAAGAATGAAGGGATCATGTTAATCCAAGGGGACCACAACTAAGAGAAAATTTCCAAACTCAAAGGATAAACATAAATGAATATAAATTCCCAACTCTTAGCAAAACAAATTCAAGAGTATTCAAAGGTCTCTGAGTAAAAATCCCCTTAGGATCAGACTGAGAAAAAGTGAGCAGAAAACCCTAGAAAAGGAGATCAATGCTCATATTTCCAAAGGGACAGAGTGTTACAACGCTCTGGTATAGACTACAGGGGAGTGTTGATCCTAGATCAGTGCTATGGTGTACACAGTAGAGGAGTGTTGCCCTTTCAAAAAACTTAGAAAAAAGGCTAAAAACTCAGAAAACTTTTCCAAAGACTCTATGAAATACTCAATGAAGAAGAGATAAAGGGAAGTACATCAGAAACAAACAGCAAATAATATTTGAAGGTGGGAAAAATATCAGTCGATCCAAGGAAAGACAAGTCGATCTCCATCCCTAATGGAGTCACCAATTTCTATTACGGAAATATTCCCCTGTGGACATGTGAACTTTCCCTTGGATTATTGACCCTTATACCAAGACAGAAAAAATCATTTGGACACTACCATTCTTATAAAATCATTTTGCTTATCAAAAAAGAGAGAATAAGGTGAAGTAGGATGTACTTGTTTACGACATTTTTCCTAGTTTCTTCTAACTGCAATCTTGATCTAATGTCTGGTACAAATCCATACCTGCAATGAACAATAAGAAACAAGTGACTTCCTTCTACTTTAATGGATTAGGTAAAGAAAATTCATCTATGCAAAGAAAATTCATCTATGCAAATCAAATTGAACATAGACAAGCACATGAAACCACATACTTGAAGGAAATGTGCCAAGTATATTAAATGAGAACAAAGAAAAATTACAAACCATGAATGATGTCATCTATAACTCCTCCAAGCTCTCCTTGTCCAACCCTTGCATGAATCCCACGATCGTAAGTCTGATATATCCAAGCTACCTCCGTAATCAAAGGTTTAATACCTCTAATATTCCTCCTCTTCTCCATGGAAATCCCTCCTCTTCTCCATGGAAATCCCTCATAATATAGGATTTGGAGGCTTAACCACCATGGATAATATCACTCACTAGATCCACTAAAATGGGATCTCTAATATTTTTAGGGAGAAAATATCTCTCAAGGATTTTAGGGAGAAAATATCTCTCAAGGATTTTAAGGAGGAAATATCTCTCAAGATCCACCAAATTAGGATTTTGGCTTGAGAAAATATCTCAACCATCCATGTGATTCTCAACCTCTCCTTGAGATTAGGAAACTAAATGTGAGGTGGATTCCCACACTAAATTAATTTCCTTTTTATGAATATTAATAAATAATTCATGTGCACATAGTATTTTGACCTTCATATGATATATTTTTCCTCCTCATTGACTAAGGATTGTGACAAATGTTCTTTCATGGTGTCAAGGTGTATGAGACACTTAGCAAGGTGCATATGACACTTTTACGACGTTTGATACACTTAGGATGACGTAATTAAGTGTAGAATTTTGATGTGTAACAATAGCAATAGTAAACGATTGCAGCGCAGAAACTGCATCGCACTTTGTGTTTGAACAAGTAATTACAAGATTTGGATGCCCTAGAATTCTGATGAGTGATCAAGGAACTCATTTTATCAATAATACCATTTAGGCAATGAATGGATAATTTTACATACACCATCAAAAGAGCACTCCATACCATCCTCGGGATAATGAAACAGTGGAAGAATTTAATAAAATATTGGAGAATGGCCTAAATAAAATTTCCAATGTAAACAGGGATGATTGGGACCTGAAGATACCAGCAGTATTATGGGCCTATAGAACCACATGAAAGAAACTCACAGGGAAAACACCTTTCATATTGGTGTATGGTCATGAAGCAGTATTCCATTTAGAATATTTGATACCTAGTCTGCGTGTTGCAGCCATTACAAACATGACGGAAAGAGGCGCAATACAAGAACGATTGTCTCAACTCATGGAACTAGAAGAGGATAGGATTATGGTTGGTTTCCATCAAGAAGTAAAGAAAGCCAAAGATAAATTTTGGCATGATAAACTCATTAAAAATAAAAAAATTAAGGAAGGATATCTAGTTCTTCTCTATGACAACAAATACTTACAACATCTAGGAAAATTCAGGATGCATTCGCTAGGGTCATATGAGATAAAATCTATCACAGATGGAGGTGTTGTGCAGTTACAGGATCTAGCAGGAAAAGAGATTCAAGGATAGGTTCATGGTAGTCGATCGAAACTGTATAGGGACAGTTGACCCAATAACCCTTAGTATATGCAGCACAACAAATTACAATTGTACATAGTGTATATAGTAGGAGATAAAAATAAAATAAAAATAAAAATTGAAAAAATGAGAAAAATACAAAAAGATGCAGTAGGTGGATAAGTGTTAAACATGCAGCTAGATAATACAGTGCATAGTATATAGTAATTGTTATGAAAGAACCTGAATACACTGCACGCCATAGAAATGCGACCAGGCAAAATAAACAACTCGTCAACATAGAAAACAATCAGAAAAATAAAAAATGGTGATCGAAAAATTGTGGCGCGATAGGGAATTTATGGCACACCCTATAAAAGAAGAAAATGTGAATGACAAAGACTCATTGTGACTTTGTGAAAACTAGATCCAAGGGAGAAAACGTAGTGTGAGCGGTTGAATCTGAGTTGTTTACTTACGATTCAAAGCAACCCTTCCAAAGTTAGTAAAATGGCACCCCCGAAGCTTGGAGATCCCAGCTGGGTCGCAAGGAAAATGTAAAGTGTTGCAAAGTATTCAAAAGACATAGTAGCTGATGGAGAAAACCCAAACCATCCTGAAGGAGTCATGGATGTTGACGCCATTCCATCCCCATTAATCGAACCAATTATTCTGACTATCATACAAGAGTAGGACTAGTAAAACCCGACAACAGAAGAAAAGGACATCGACCCGCGGAGCAAACTGCCAAACCCTGGCACAGAGAAAAACCACACACAACTAACCAGGTTAGGAGTAGCACAACCAAAGGAACAACTGAATGAGGAAGATGATGAATGGACATAATTTGATGAGCCCATGAAACAAGCAGAAGAAGTACAAAAACTTGCACTAGAGAAAATGAAACAATCGAAGGAACAAGTGCAGCTTGAAGACATTACAAACCAGCAGAACACAGACATTGAAGAAGAACATGACAATGAGGAAGAGAACCAAATGGACATAATAGGGCCATCATCAGGGAAAAATAATACAAGGGAAAAAATTGCAACACCAACAACATTGTGCAAGCAGAAGAAACTCACATTGTCACTGTCGCAAATACCCGGAGTTAAAATACTTGATGACATATTAGGATTTGTTAATAATCTTAAATATGTTGACCATGACGTTGCAGACATGGGGAAGTTTCTTGAGCTCACACAACAAGTTTACATGGAAAGTAAAGGATAAGGTCCATCGAGAGATCCCATACTAGAGCCAAAACAATGGATTATAGGGATATATAACACATGAATTATGAACCTGTTGGAGATTCCTCACTTTGGGAGAGGAAATGACGTGAATGCATGTGTCAAACAATTACTAGAATGGGTACATGGAGGCATATTATGGATGGATAGACCTGTATCCATAGATGTGGACCTAATTGCTAAAATTACAGGATTACGTACAGATGGACCAAAACCAGAGAAGTACTTGGATGACAAAACAAAAGAAAAAACCATAACATACGAGATAAAGAATAAATATGGGACTGACAAAGGATCTAAGGGAATGATTATTAAACAAATAAGTGAACCAACAACTAGGTTTGCGACAAAATTGATGGCATGCAAACTCTTGAGAAAATGTCACAAAGAGGAAGCCCTTGTAGGTGTAATAGAAAAAGTCGCACAATGCGCAAAGGGAAGTATACTTAGCTAGGCTCCATATCTAGTAAACTTATTTTTGGATGATTGCAAGGATGCGTAGGACCTTGGTTCAGAATTTCATTATCCATGGCTAATCATATTGATATCACTAGTTGGATGGGGATAACCAAAGTACAATGGATTTTACCAGAGGCCAGTGAAATGTTGCTCAAAAAAATACACATCCTTATGGAATACTTCATATCCAAAGAAGAGGAATGGGAATGTGAGCATTTTCACGATGTACTATTATAATATGCATGAGAATATGGAAAACACATGGAGAATACCACCATAATTTGTGAGAGAGAATCAAGGAATAACCAATTTTCAAGATTCAAGGCATAACATATGGATCCAGGCTCAGAAGGATCATGAAAAGGAATGGATGCAGTTGATATATTGTGTCACAGGGGAAGAAGTACAGTGGGATATGAAGGATTGGCCTGAAGAGTGGAAGGTACCAATAATCTCAAAGAAAGTACTGAAATCTAAACAACAAGTAGATATTGGACCTTCACATCAATCACTAGCCCAACAAAAAGAACAAGGAAAGCTATAGAGCACACAAAAGAAATAGGGGGTAGCACAAGAATTAAAAATACAAGGCAGAAAAACATTATACCAAAGGATTCAACTCAGGAAAAGGATCACGCAAAAGAAATAAATGGAGGAACTCAAACCGATACCAATATTCCTATGCAGGAGGAAATTGAAGGTGGAAATTTCCAAGATTGGGATATGCCAGCTCAAACCACGCAGACAGAGACACTGCCACGAAAAATAAAATTGTTGCAGACAGCAAGACAATGCAATAAAATGAAGTCACATAATGACATTCCTCAACTTACACTTACAGAGGATGATGTAGAATTAATAGCAGAAAAACTACAGGATCGCATGGCGGAAGCCTTGTAAGATGCTGAGAAGTAGAGGGACGAAATAGTGAAGAAATTGACAGAGGTAAAATATGCATTGGAACAGTTGTATATTACTACAACACAACAAAAAGATCATGCACAACAACACCAAACCTCTCAGGATAGAATACTTCCAGAACAATAGACAATGTAGACCATAGTTATGGTGAGTGAAAATTTTTGTATCACCCGGGGGATGTTGCAGGTAGATGAAGCTATAGTGTAGATGCCACTAAAGGATATAGATCATACGGACTTGGAACTACCCAATATTCCAACTAAAATGATGTACAAACTACAGGCAAGTGTCACGCAGGAAACCTAGTCAAGAGCTCATGCAGATGCCACAAGCTTACAATTGGCTAAGTAAATAATACATTAGAGATAACTCTTAACCAAGTGAAGTTAGAGAGGGATGAAACAAAGAAGCACATTGGAAGAATAGAGAAGAAATTTGAAGAAGTATTCAAAACCATTTCTGACAGTTCACAAGGAGAGAATATACCCACAAAGGATAAAATTGAGAAAATCGCACAAGCTATGGAGACTTACAGAATCCAAATTACAGAGTTGACAGAACTCTTAGTACCTAGTACTCCACCAGAAGTAATAATACCAAGAGAGAAGGAAGATACATATCATATAGGAATAATTGCACTCGTAATCCAGGAAATAGAAAATCTTTACAATAAGAGCACACAGCTATGGACAAACCTTCATGAGGATGGTAGAATTTAGGAGTTGGACCAAAAAGAAGAAGGGATAAATATTGTGATGCAAGAATTGAAGCAAAAGCAGAAAACTATGACAATACATGACAGATTGAAAAGTGCACAAGAGATGAAGAATCTGTAGGCATAGATTAATCCTATACGAGTAGATAAGCATTCAAGGAAGGCTCATTTAGAACCATTACAAGAAGCAGGAAAGATGCTCACTGAGATTGACATAGCAAAGGGCCAAATTGAGCAAGTTGGCTTGCAGAGTGGGGAATCATTGAAGGAGCACATTACTGTGTAAACTGTGAATATTATAGTAGAAAATAGTGCGTAGATAAAATCGTAAGTTGAAGAAATTACAAACAGGTTTCAGGTTCTTGAGAAGTCGGTATAGGAAGCACACACTATCTGAGTGGCTTGGGACGAGCCATAGGTGAGTGTTGGGGGCATGTTGGCGTAGGCAATTTTGGAACAAAATTCGAGGAAATTTTGATAAAGATGGGGATGAAAATAGAATATTATGGAAGGCATGGTAATTAATGACAGAAGTTAGGTAATGAACCAAAGAAGGAGCACGTGCTGGAAAACCTAGAAAAGCAGTGCCAAGAAACCAAGAAAGTCCAAGAAAGGAAGAAATGCGTAGATCAATCAGGAAAACAGTTTAATTTTGGACTAACCGTGATCAGGGAGTTAGAAAGTGGACAAATATAATCCACCTAGGGTTAGTGGGTTAGGGTTTTGGTCAAATTTGTAATGGGTAATTAACCCCTTTTTTTAATATAAATATGTTGTTGTGAGATAACGGAGAGATCGAATGTTTTTTCTTAGAGAGAGAGAGAGAGAGAGAGAGAGAGGATTGCGAATAGCAGAGATATATCAGATAAAGCATTGTAATCGAGGTTAAGGTCATGGGTCATGGGTTCTGGAGCCTACTACGATATTTTCAACCTTTGAGTGGAAGTATGCAACCTATGAGTGTTATTACATAGGACTGTCGGGTGCGATAAATAAATGCAATGCACGTAGTGTTGTAACCTTGATGAAAAATAATAAAAAAAACCAAGACAGCCAAATCTTTGAGGACGTAGCCCAGGGGGGTGAACCACGGTAAATTTTGTGTCTCTGTGTGGAATGCTTATGTTATTTCTAGCAAATGTTTAGTTACGATGAATGTATTAGTCTACTAGTAGTAAAATGCAGTGCACAATAGAATAACCAGGATAATTACTACGGAATAAACATTAAATAAATGCAACTAATTATTGAGTGTTAGATATGGATATAATGATGTATTGATGTAATATAATAATAAATATGGTGTTTGAGGTAGAAAGAATATCTCTCATACCCATAGAAGTCTCTCTTCCAAAACTACAAACATATGGGTCCTCCAGTCACCAATAAGCCATCTCGGGTGAGACTACATTGTGCACTCTATATGCAGTTTTTCCTTTTGATATTCAGAAGGGTCGATGGTTTGTAGGGTTTTTTTGGAAACCTAAAGTAGGACTCGGTCATCCCAAAATCTCCAACAATTTATCATGCTCTTATTCTGTCTTAGAATAAATTAGAATATCAATCAAGAAAATAATTACAAACTTGTCCAAGTATTCCCTGAACACCCCATTCATCAGACACATGAAAATTGTTGGGGCATTTGATAGCCCAAACATGGGGGTGTCAACTTGTTTACCAATACCTTATCATGTTCATTCGTAAAGGACGTTTTTAAATTGTAAAAAATAAATTCAATATATTGTTTGTATTGAAGGGGGGGGGTGGTATTTGGGATCTGTTGAGGGGTCTGAGGTCCCTTTAACTCAACAACAAGAACCAAACATGGCTTAGAGGCCCAATTAGACTCTACAACATTTGATGGTGGAATGGTTCTCCAGATCTTTCAATTTAGCTAATTTATCGATGGGCTTTACTTGGTGATTGACAGGATATATTCATATGAAAGTTCCTCCTTTAGTTTAAACATTCTCTTTTTTGTCTTTTAATTTATTAGATGATTATGATAAAATGAGATGTGTTGGTATAAACCAACTGATAGAAGATATTCTTAAATATTGAAGAAGGTTGAGCTTGGGATAACCCTCGTGCTCAAGCATGCAGACAAAGATATTCACACCTATTACAAGCCTAATACTAATACATTAACTTGTTGGTATTTCATCATTGACTGAGATACAATTATCGTAAGAAAAATACACATGTAATAAGATAATTGCAAGAAAAATAGTTTCCTTAGCTCTAACATCAATCACACATAACACAATGATTTGCTTTCCATCATTAAGAACAAAATAATTGCAAAAATATTGAAACAGATAACTTATCACTAGATTCATAAACTCTTACTCGTTACAGCATCAATAACTGAAATAAATGTTGGAAGTATTTCCTACTCGATCCAATCACATAATGCCTTTGATGAAAAACATAATTATGTCTCTGGTCCTAAAAAAGACTTCTCAATTAAGGTTGTTCAGAAATAGTTCTTTAAAATTCCCAAAAAGAGGGTCTTTTCCCAAAGCCATCGACCTTTTCTAAAAGGTTAATCCTTTTATTTATAAAGAATCACTAACTAAAAATAGTTGCTACAAGTTTAAGTTAAGTAAAACAAAAGCCCGTAGGGGTGTAGACCGATTGGCAAGTGCCGTGTAAATGGAAGGAACTATGTAAAATTGAGGTCTCAAGGTCGATTCTCACCCCGATTTACCCGGAGGGCATGCTTGCGGGCGGTGTGTTTCTCCCTAGGGGTTATAAGGCAGTCGACAGGATTCGACCCCGTGTCACGCGAGTACGATACTGCCGTTGTTACCGATTCCCCTAGTTACAAAAAAAAAAAAAAAAGTAAAACAAAATAGTGCCACATGGCGCTTGATCTCTTTGTTCTTTGTAAATCATCACATGGTTCTACTGGAGTGGATGACTCTTCTCATATTCTGGCCACTTGACGAAGAGATCCTTGCATGTGTTAGCATACGACAACCTGTGTTGATCTATCGGGGCTGAAAGGATTTCTTTCACATCTATTGCTCATTCTCTGTATTTGATTATCAGGGCACTCAATTGTTGCAGAACTGCACGATCCTTGATCGGATGTTCCATAAACTGTTGTATTTTACCTGGTGCCATGCTTTCCACCTTTGTGATCTCCAATGTCCATTATGAGTCTTGTTATGCATGTCTCTTGAGTATGTCATGCAGGTCGACAAATTCTTCGAGTGAGCTGAATTTTGGGAGGCCAATGCCTTTCATCTCTCCATTGATTTTTTCCCAGCCCTTTTCGCACTCATCCCACTTCTTATGTATCTCTCGCTAAGGTTCATGGGCCATACTTACCCAGTATTCAGCTGATTTCCTAATCCGAGAGATGTTGTTATCCCTTAGCACTTGAATACCATGCTCCTTTGCATCTCGGCCCTTCTGCACGGCACTGATGTAGTCAATTCTTTTTACCACTTGGTATGATTTCTCATACCATCTCTCCACATCCTTGCATATTTCCAGTGCCATAAGGGTATCTTCTTGGAAATCGACTATACCTGCAGTGAAAAGATGTTTTTCTCTTGTGAAATTTTCATAAGCATCTTGGAACTCACTCTTTAGAAACATTGTGGCCTGTGTCAAGTCTTGATAGTATTTTTCCAAATGGAACAAATGATCTAGCTCCTTTAGTGTAGCGGCCATTTCCTTTTCATCCCACCTTGCTCGATCCAACGTGGCATCATTGATATCCATCCTTGTGTCGATGAGCTCAGATGTCTTTGCATGTAATGTACTGAGAAACTTCTCCTATGTGGTGATGAGAATCAAGATGTCCAACGTGGGTCTTCTCTTCTTGGTGGTCCTTTTCATGATATATTTCCTCTTCCTATCATAAGCGATCGTCTGTATATCGGCTACCTCATCAACAGGCTCAAGGATTTTTTTTCTCCCTGAGTTAGGGTGTTTCCCAGGCTCCCTGCTATGTGTATTTGTTCTAGGACTGGTTCCTATAATTCTTGCATATGCTCTGATGGCCTGACCTCTATTTGGTGTTCATTGGCTGGTAAGGTATCGACCAAAATTGAACAGTCGGTGATAGGTTCAGTACTTACTTGGTGATCGGTTTTTGAAGTGTCGATATCTTACTGTTGCACTTCCTCTTTTTTTCCACCTGATCCTATCTCCTCTCTGAAGCTATCTTTCAGAGTTCCTGACAGGTCGAGAAACTCAATGTTTAAGACACTTTCGGCTTCATGGTCGCCCTCCAAAGGTTTTTGCACTGATGGATCGGGACTTGGAGCAAATGTTTTCTCAGGTTTCTTCTCCTCTATAATTAGTATCAGAGTTACTAGTGAGACCTCTAAACTCTCATCATCGTCATAGATGGTTATTAGATCAAATAGGGGATTTGGCACACCTTTTTCACCTGGTGTTTTTGGACTTTCAAACTGGGTTGGAATAGTCACCGGTGATCTAATCTATGGTGATGGAAATCTGGGGTTTTCCAGACCGGTGATTTTCTCTAGTTGTATTGACTCTAAGCCATTTGGCTCCTCTTTGATTGTAATTGGGTCATCCAAGGGGATCCTCGTCATTTCTATGATTTGAGGATCATTCTCTAGCTGGTCAATGACTCTCTGGGCTCCTTCTAGTAACAAAACCCCTCTCCTTTGTGCCTATGTGGTTTATGCTACTCTGATTTCTTCTCTAACCCTGAGAGCTTCTTGATCCGACTACTCTATTGTTTCAACCTCCTCATCCATGCTCATATTTTTGAACCAAGTCATGTGTAGGTTAGCTTTACTTTGTAATACCTACTCCCAATCCTGAGCACATTCTCTAAAAATCTCATCTTCGAACTTGTCATGTGCATATGGCCAACAGGAAGAGACTTGTGAAGTGTGTTGGAGGACAAGGCATTTAAGGTCATGCTTGTGAAACTGGCATATTGGGAACCTGTATTCCAGATGATTCAAACCCTCTTGTTTATCTTGAGCCGTGTCCTTCACTATATAAAACCCCACATGGAAATCGTAGGGCATAAATGCTTGTTTCTTGTCCTTGACCAAAGTGGCGTCATAGCCCTGCAGGGTAGTCTGCTAACAGATTTCTCCTATGATGAGTCGGTCTAGGACGTGAGTAAGGAGTAAATGTGGTGCTCCGGTGGCCCCACACACCATGATATAGGTTGTGTGTTCATCTAGATACCAATGGCATACTTTCGAGATAATTTTCTTGGTCACTACAGACAGCCTTGGCCATTCCTTTTTAAATATAATGAAATAAATCATGGCGATGAATTCATCACAAATGAGGGTGTATGACTTCTTGTACCTATTCTCCCATAAGATGTTGAAGTATACATGAACAGGCAGTTATGCAACGTGTCATCTTAAATTCATACTAGCAAGGATATTCCTCACGCAGATTACATCTAGAAGGTACAAGGCCATATGAAAAGCAGGAGCTTCTCCTTCTTTCGGCGTCTGAGCCTCCAATACATTGGTGCTCCATTTCTTGGAGATTATTGCTCCCCAGTTGAAACTATTCCCCAAAATAGCCATAGTGTATGCCAAGGGCATCCATGCCTCCAAGAACTTGACATGGTCCTTTTCCCCGTATAATCGATAGATGAGAGACATCAAGTAGATATATGGCTCCCTCAAGTTCACTGTCCCATACCAACCATTGCTATGGTTTGTAAATTTATTTTCCTCCTTCCACCATGAGGCCATCAATCGGCTCATGTCGTGGAATTCATATAATTTCACCATGAAGTCTCTGTTCAACCGCTTCTCCAAATCCTTGAGCTTGTAATACTTTTGGACCTCTGTCGGGAGAAAAACTCTAACACACCCACCATTCTCATCGTTAATGAGGAACTTTTGTGCATCTTTATGATCAATTAGCCAACTCAAAGTCTCAAGGTAGTGTAATACTAGAGTTTGGTAGGCTACCATGTACAAGCATGACCGCCGAATGTTTGGGAAAATTTGGTCGTCAAGCACCCTTACATCTGGGTCATTGTGTGGGGTAAACTCTGGGTAATCCTCCTGGTTGATTCTGTTGTATAGATCTCCCACTTGTGGGAGCATTATTTTAGATCCAATGGTCACTTATGTATCACCAAAAGTCGGGGGTTGAATGAATTCCTTCTTCGTCGAAGTTTTAATGATTGGTTCCACCTTGGGAGAATATTCCAACTACTTCGCAGTGCTGGGAGAAGAAACTTCACCAATATCTACCTCATTTAACTTCAGTGCCCTCGGCGAGCGTCTAATCGTTGGATTTCTTGGAGGCATTTTTCCCTGCAGATAGAACATATTTAGACATTGTGTAACAGATTGAATGTTGATATATAAAAATTATGACCGTCGAACTGATAAAATTTAACACATACCTCTTCTGCTAGCTTAACCTGGTTTTGATAGTCTGAAAATCAAATGCAACTCTTGATATGCTCTCTTCGCTTCTTCAACTGCTCTAGAAATGGAAAATTATGTGCAGAACGAAGGTGTTTGAAGTTTTCTTAGTGATTTAAATAGGGATCATACTTACCTTGTTGCATCAGTTATTCAATTCGAGATATGAGTTTGGTTCTACAAAATTTTCTGCCAAGTCTTCATTATGTTAAAAATTAAATTTGATCGTAGGTTGGCGGTGCGGGCTATAATGTGGCCTATCAACGATTTCAAATTCCCATTGTTCAATCAGTGCACAGGGTAGCAATGTATGTGGATCAAAACATTAATTGGCCTATTAAATGGCAGAATCTGATTGTATCTCATGCTGAAAACATCCCATCATTTCGCTAATCTAACTAGTGGATCAGGGGTCGGGGCTTCTCTTTAAACATTGTTCGTTGATATCTCTTTGAAAAAAATATTACGTTGATCCATATTGTCGTATAGAGCTGACGTGGGAAAGATGACTCAGAAGTGTGACTAGGACACAGGGAAACTTAAGATGACTCGAGACAAAACTAGGTCGTACGAAATGCCTATGTGGAAAAGACACGTGGCACTTGAAAATGGCGTCTTCATTTAATCGTGTTATTTGGAATTGGGGACTTTTCCTTAGCTAATCGTTTTAACAATAGATCCTACCCTGCCAATGTCAAAAAAGTATCAAGGATCGACAATCGGAAATGAGTTTAACCAAGTGTTCCCAGATTAACCCCCTCAAAAATTGTCGATGCCGAAAGTGCATCGGGGGTCGGCGATTGGCGATGTGTCCATGCAGAAATTTTCAATGATTTAACCCTTTGAGATTTCACCAACCCCGAACAAAAGCATCCTTCATCGGCTATCGAGGGTTTATCATGGCTCATGTCAATGTTTATCCCTCTTGTATTTCGTCGACACCGATGGAAAATCGGCTAACTCCTGAATACTCTTGGCGAACAACTAGCACAATTTTACTCTGCCTTTTATCGATGTCGATGATACATTGGAAATCGATGATTATTATTACTGTATGGTCATTTTACCTACTTGGATTTTTTCGACGCCAAACATAGGTGCGCTAGTCACAATTTTAGCTGAAAATCCTTAATTAGAATTCCAAGTTCTTTCAAACACAAAGGTTTTCATATTAACAGGTTCAAAAAAACCCACTTTGATTGATGAAAAGCCATGGAAAAAAAATTATCAATCCCTCCACAGTGGACTCAATTCATACTGCAAAACAAAAGAAAACAAGTGGTACCCAAAAGTGACAGAATTTCATAAAATCTCTTAGGGTGTGTTGAGCGCTCAAGAAATGGAGATTCTATGGGAGAAAGAAGAATATTTTTTCCTTCCCTCGAGCTTAGCTAGTGAAGAATTTGGTTGAGAAACTAATTGGCTTTTCTTTTATCAGAGTATTTCCCATCCATGTGTGTACAATTCCCCCGATTTGTGAATCTGGGTCCACCTATGGAGTTTAACCCATACTCCACCTTCATTCCTCTTGACCATGACCCATGACCCCTTTTGAAAATATTTAGGTAAGGCATTCACTGACTCGAGGCCATTTAGTTATCATTATTCACTTTCTACGACGTTTCTTCGCTGCCAACAAGTGTCCATTTCCCTGACGGAGTCACCCCGACGTCACAGATCTTGCTCTGTTTCCAGTGAACGTCCATAGCCCAGATGGAGTTATCTACATACCCTCTCCTACTTTGCACTCATTTAATATAATTGTTGTATTTCTGGCAGATATTCCCTGAGCGAGTGGGAGAGGAGGATGTTTGTTTTCTGCAAGATGAAATGGTTATGTGAAATTCCTCCTAGCTCTGTCTAGAGGTATATGTGATCCTTTCCAACTTGCCATCTTCTCCTTTAGGATTTACCATACAACCAGGTGGACACTTCATCACTCAGTAAGGTATTTTGTTTGCAAAGACAAGATATAGAACTCTTTGAAGAAAAATGCAATTGCCCAGCGTTTCTTATGTTGCACATACGCATGAGTTAGGAGCAGAGTTTTCTACACCATATAGATTTGGGTCAACCAATGCTTTGTGGAACACAAATGTATTACAATAAAATATCAAACAAAAGAAAAGACAGGAATAAAATGACTATGGAATCAATCTTCCTTACACCTACACATTTATCCTAATCAGAAAATAAAATGAAAAGACACACATTTTTTATTTTTTATTTTTATTTTTATTTATTTATTTACTTTTAACAGAAATATTGTTTTAGGGATTTTCCATTCACCGGGAGGGAGACGGGTTCCCCCTTCATATTTTTCAACCGATACGTTCCTGCCCCAATTTTCTTAGATACCTAAAAAGGTATGAGCCATAGATTCTGGAACTTCGAATGATTTCCCTTAGGTTCATTTTCTCTATCCCATTTCAGGACTAAGTCTCCTACCTCAAAATTCTTTTCTTTGGCCTTATGCTTGTCAAACCATCTTTTAACTGTCTGTTGATGAGCGACGAACTTTGATTTTTCTTTCTCCCTTCAATATTCTAGCATGGGGAGGTTATCAATTCTTTGTTGAATAACTGATGAGGGTTGTCCTCTTGAACCCTAAGCAAGCTAAAGGGATGGAAGATATAACCCATTTGGGAGATTGGCTTCTTGTTCGTATACCAGAAAGTATGGGGAGTTCCCTATAGCTTCCTTGGGTGTTACTTTGTTTGCCCATAAGGCATTATGAAGTGAGCTATGCCAATTCCTATGATTGTCTACAATTGTTTTCTTCAAGATCCTCACTAGGTTCTTATTGGTTGATTATGCCACCCTATTTCCTTGTGGATATTAGTTTGCAGAGTATCTGATTATGATTCCTTTGTCTAGAGAAAAATTTGTTAATAGAGTGGAAGAAAAATAATCTACATTATCAAACACAAGAACGGAGGGCATCCCAAACCTCATGATCAGTTGTTGTTCTATGAATTGTATTACAACCTTTTAATTCATGTGAGTTAGAGGGATGGCCTCTGTCCATTTCGTAAAATAGTTTGTGGCAGTCCGTATGTATTTATGTTGTTTTGAAGAACTCGGGGTAATATCCCCTATGACGTCTAACCCCCATTTCTCGAATGGTCTAGATATGGTCACTGGTTCGAGTGGGACAATTGCTCTCTTTTCTATCCACAGAATCATTTGACAAGTTTTACAATTTCTAGTGTATGCATGAGCATCCCTAAATAGAGTAGGCCAGTAATAGTCAGCTCTTAATATTTTGTGAGCAGTGGTATTCCCTGCAAATTTTCAACCTGCAGTACCATCATGGAGCTCACTCAGAACCTTTTCTGCATCTTCACGTTCAATACATCTCAAGAGTACCCCATCATAATTTACGTGAAAAGTACTGAATTTATGAGGCAATATTGTGTAGATTTTAGTCTGAGAGCTCTCCTTTCCTTAGGGTTTAGGTTTTATGGGCAAGTCCCATGATGCAGGAGGTAAAACAGTTTTCCATACCAAGACTCTTTCCTTGGGGGAATGTATAAAGCTTCATGATCCAGGTGGATATTGGTGGCCACCCGCCTATTCCACTTAGACCCACACCATTGTTTCTTTTAGTTTTTCAGTTTCCTTAATTGTAGCACAATTTACTATTTTTAGCAATTCTTCGGGTCCTGAACTTCCGGAGCCGTTTTCAGGCCCTAAATGACTTTTTTGGGCATGAATGCTTCGGCAAATATGAGTCTATTTCAAACTTGATATTTGTTGTCAGCAGTGTATTCCTCGGATAGATCTTTCTAACGATGTATCATGTGCGTCAAATGGAGATAGTATGCCAAAGTTACGACCCCGGGAAATTGATGTACCAATTTACCCCAACAGGGCCCATATTCTGGCGTTTCATCTCCGAGGGTTAGGTTTTTGGATGTTTAGGGTTTTCCATTGTTTCTTAGTAATATATAGGCCTTCAACCCTCATTGTAACAGGAGTTCAGAGACCAGTATCCGCCACATCTCTTCTCAAAGATAAGCTACCAGCGCCCTAGCTAGTTTATTTCCATTCTGTCTGTAAGCATTTTTCAGTCATTTGTTATTAATGAAATGAGGTCTTATTTCCGTTGCATCTCTATGTTTATGTGTATTTATGTATTTCATTATGTTCCTACATAAATCAAGATCAGTGGTATCAGAGTGGTCTGCTCATTCTCGATCTTTCTTTGCATGTCCCCAACGAGGTCGGGGTATAAGGAGTTGGGGCTTGATCTGGTTGAACCTTTGCAAGATTAGTCTCACAAACCCTGATGACTGCCCATGGGGGAAGAAAAGAAATATGAGGGAGTAGGAGATCCTATCAAAATGATGCTCGAGGAGGCCCTCGAGAAACAAAGGAATGCGATGATGGACAATTTTGCCCAGATTCTTCAACGGATTCCCACTACCGACGCATCGACATCCAACAACCACTCTGGAGGTGCCACTCCTTTTAAGGTACAAGTAAACTTTGACATTCCCATATTTGAGGGCCAAATATATGTAGATGTTGAAGATAGATGGTTGAATCTGTTAGAAGGATATTTCTCGGCTCATGAATTTTCCGACCAAGAAAGGATTATTTAAACACTCCTCAAAGCCGCCCCCATGTCAAGGACTGGTGGGAAACCTACTCGGAGCAACAGGGCAAGGGGGAACCCTCTCTATTCTCGGCCACACCCACTTGGAATTATTTCCGAGACACCATCAAGGAACAATATTATCCCATGGGGAGCTATGAGGACAAATACATACAATGGACTACGCTGCGGCAGCAAAGGGACCAAGATGTGCATGAGATGAGGAATCTGTTTCATACCCTACACACAAAGTTGGGTATCAAAGATTTAGAGAAAAATTTGGTGTTAAAGTACCGCAGTTGTCTGCACAGATACATTTAGGAGGAAATGGAGTTCCTCAACATCTCCTCGCTTGGTGTGGCGTACCGATATGCTGCCAAGATTGAGAAGAAGTTCAAACAGAAAAAGAGAGACTTTGGGTCTGCGAATTAGAAGCAAGGGAAAGGTACCCCTGTTAGAAAAATAGGACCACGGAGCAATAAAATAAAACAAATGTAGAAACAAAACACAGCAGACACACAATACAAGAGAGACACAGATTTACGTGGTTCACCCAGTGTGGGCTACGTCCACCAGAGAAATTG
>ML783529.1:825358-839552 GCA_009831015.1 Picea engelmannii | reverse complement strand
CTCATAAAAGAGGGTTGCCTTCTAGGGCAAAAAACCCTAACATAATCTCTACCGTTAGATCTGCGACCTTATAATGAACGATCCAGATTTACAATGAAATTACAATATACTTTTATAAGGCAATTTTTTCTTCGGGGGCTTCGCCCCCGAACCCCCGCTGGGGGCCTGCTTGTCGCCAGACCCCACAGAGGGGGTACCCCCCCTCTGCACTCCCTCACGTGGAAGAGTGTACATACTTATGGGGTGTAAATACTTCATGGGGTATAAACATGGCTGAAACCAAGGACCTCTGAATCAAGAAGATAATCAGGCTCCACAACCAACAACCCCCTAACCACAGAACAAAGGACCAATCCAAGGCGGGGCGACTCAGGATAACCTGCCAAATCCATAAGCAAAGAACAACACCACGAAGCCAAAAAAGGACATGGGGAAGTGGTGTGAGTTCCATAAGAGCTCCACTCACAACACAAGTGAGTGTCGGGCCAAGCAGTCACTGGTAGCCGAGTTGAAGGCTTCTGAATCGGATGCATGCTCTGACTCTGAATCAGAACCCGACAAGGGGAATGATAGGGGGAAGCAGATTATTGATGTGGAGCCCAACGCCACTATTGCCACCACGAAGATCTAGAAGGAGGAACCAGAAGATCCAAAGGAGGTAGAGCATCTCTTCCATTCCAAGATGTGGGTAAAGGGTTCCCCGTTGCATTTCATTGTCGACGGCAGGAGCCAGAAGAACCTCATCTCGGTAGAGGTTGTGAAGCGACTGGGCTTGTTCACCACATCACACCCACAACCATACACCATCGGGTGGTTGCACCAAGGACGGGACCTCTGCATCAGCCAACAATGTCTCCTTCCCTACAGCATCAAGGCCTTCATAGATGAGGTATTATGCGACATTGCTCCTCTTGATGTTTCTGATGTATTATTAGGCCAACCGTACTTGTGGAAGCGACATGTTGTGTATGAGTCCAGGAATCATGTTTTTATTATCACCTTGGGCAATAAGATGTACAAGATAACGAAGATAGCACTGCCTACCACCATCTCTTTGGTTACTGCAAAACAATGCAGTAAGCTCATTTCAAAAATCAAGAAATTTGTTTTCCCGATGATACGCCCTCATGGAAAGAGGAATATTGTGGCCATGACCTCCAGACAGGGCCCTGCTGCATGAAAACAACAGATGGATAAGGTCATGGAGGAGTACGAGGACATCTTCACCTCCCCCGCAGGGATGCCTCTACATTGCCAGGTCAAGCACCCCATCAATCTGACCCCAGGTGCGTCGCTGCCCAATGGACCCATCTATCAGCACTCTGTTCTAGAGAATGACGAAATTAAGAGGCAGATTCAGGAGCTATTGCAGAAAGGTCACATCTAGCCGATTTCATCACCCTGTGGGAGCCCGATCATGTTGGTGCAGAAGAAGGATGGGACTTGGAGACTTTGCATTGACTATCGGGCACTGAACAAGATCATTGTTCGGAATAGGTACCTGATCCCATGGATTGATGACCTTCTGGACCAACTCAAGGAGGTGAAATATTTCAGCAAGATCGACTTAAAGTCATGGTATCACCATGTACCAATCAAACCCTCTGATGTATGGAAGATTGCCTTCAAATCCAAGGAGGGCCTTTTCGAATGGTTGGTCATGCCATTCGGCTTGACGAATGCCCCTGCAAACTTCATGAGGCTAATGGATGACATCCTATGTCCATTCACCAACTCATTTGTAGTGGTGTACTTGGATGACATTCTGATCTTCAGCCAGACTTGGGAAGAGCACCTCCACCACATCTGACAGGTCCTCCAAACATTGCAACAACACAAGTTGTGTGCCAATTTGGAGAAATGAACTTTTGGCATGACCCGGGTTCAGTATCTGGGATACATTATTGATGAGCAAGGGGTGCATGTGGATCCAGCAAAGATCCAAGTCATTCAGGATTGGCTAGCCCCAACCACCCTAACAGAGCTCTGCAGCTTTTTAGGTCTTGCAAATTTCTACCGTAGGTTTGTGTTTGGATTCTCTCATATCATTTGGCCCTTGAGTCAAGTCACCAAGGGAGGAGCTAAAGAAAAATTCTTTAGGTATGAATCTCAACAAAAGGCATTTGGGGAGTTGAAGCATCGCCTCTACTCTGTACCGATGCTCACATTACTAGACTTGCAACAACCATTTGAGATCGAGATAGATGCCTCTGACTATAACATTGGGGCAGTCCTTACTCAACATGGGCATCCAGTGGCATATCACAGTGAGACACTTTCCGACACAGTCTGGAAGTATCCCACTTATGAAAAAGAAATGTATTCCATTGTGCAGGCTTGTCGGCAATGGAATCATTACATTTTGGGAAAGGAAACAGTCATCCACATAGACCACTAACCCCTGCAGTTCATACAGACACAAGGGAAGTTGCAGAATGATTTCCATCAGAAGTGGTCCACATACCTGCAACAGTTTCATTCGAACATTAAGTACAAGAAAGGGAGCACCAATAATGTTGCAGACTGCCTCAGTCAACCACCCATCGTGGCGATAACCACTGTGCTCAACTCTTGTGGGCACGAGACTTCTGATTGGCCGCTTCTCTATGCAAGTGATCAAGACTTTGGCCACACATACAATACACTCTTGGAGGGTAAGCAAGTTCCCAATTTTCACCTCCAGGATGCTTTGCTTTGTCACCTGGGACACCTTTTGTATTCCTTCAAGCGAGCGTGCCAAGATGATTTAGGAGGCGCACTATAGTCGGGTCGCTAGGCATTTCGGGTTCGAGAAAACCATGGCAATACTGAAAAAAGTATTTCTATTGGTCGAACCTTTGACAAGGTGTCGGGAAGTACATCAAGTCCTGCACTGCTTGCGCCATTGCCAAACCGACCATCAAGAAGCAAGGCCTCTATACTCAGCTTCCTACCCCCAGTCGACCTTGGGAATACATCTCTATGGATTACATGTTAGGCCTTCCTTCTACTAAGCATGGCAATGACTGTGTTTTTGTGTTCGTCGACCGATTCTCGAAGATGTCCATTATGATGGCATGCAAGAAGAATATCACAGCAGAAGCCACTGTTAAACTCTTCTTTGAATGAGTGTGGGTACACTTTGCGATCCCACAGTCTATCATCTTAGATCGGGACAACAGGTTCCTCAGTACATGTTGGTCCATCCTCTAGTCGATGTTGGACACAAAGCTCACCAAGTCCACAGCTTTCCATCCGCAAACTGATGGCCAGACAAAGGTCGTCAACCGGATGATTGTACACATTCTGCGCATGTACAAGTCAAATAATCCATGCACATGGGATGAGAGCCTCCCCTATGTACAACATAGCTACAACCGGGCTCTTCATAGCTCAACTAGCCACAGCCCCTTTCAAGTGGGCTTGGGATTCCAGCCATTATGTCCCATTCACATAGCCATGCCATTTGCGGCTACTCGGGCAAATTCAGCCCATGTCCAGTCTGAGGCTGACAAGGAAAATAGTTTCATTGAGTGCATTCAGCACATCTGCCAACAAGTTCATGACATCTTGGACAAAGCCAATGCTAAGTACAAGCAATGACATGATCAAAATCGAGTGCCACATAACTTCCAGGTGGGCGACAAAGTGTGGCTACATTTGCAAAAGGAGCGCCTCGCTAGACCCTACCGCAAGATTCGCCTGCTCCGATATGGGCCATACATCATCACCAAGGCTATAGGGGACAATTCCTTTGAGCTCGATATTCCACCATTCATTGGTATGTACCCAGTGTTCAATGTGGACCACCTTTGGCCCTACTTTCCACCTCTACTAGACACATCTGACATGGCATAACAACTCACACCAACAGAGTTAAACCCAGATTGCATGGAACGAGCCACAACTGATCGAATTGTGGACACACAGATCAAGAACACCCGCCAACAAGGGATCCATCTATATCGATTTTTCAAAGCAGGCCAACTCCATCACCAGGGCAAGTGGCTCACCAGGGACCAAGTTCGGCAGAAGTTTCCTCATCTCATGGAGGAACTCAACGCAATGGGGACCATTGCTTCCTATGGGGGGAGGACTGATCCAGGTGGATATTGGTGGAAAACTGCCTATTCCACTTCGACCCACGCCATTGTTTCTTTCAGTTTTTCAGTTTCCTTAATTGTAGCACAATTTACTATTTTTAGCAGTTCTTCGGGTCGTGAACTTCCGGAGTCGTTTTGAGGCCCTAAACGATGTTTTTTGGGCATGAATGCTCCACAAAATATGGGTCTGCCCCGGACTCGATATTTTCTATTAGCAGCGTAGTCCTCGGATAGATCTTTCTAACGATGTATCATGTGCGTCAAATAGAGATAGTATGCCAAAGTTACGACCCCAGGAAATTGATGTACCAATTTACCCCAACGGGGCCCATATTCTGGCGTTTCATCTCCTAGGGTTAGGTTTTTGGATGTTTAGGGTTTTCCATTGTTTCTCAGTAATATATAGGCCTTCAAGCCTCATTGTAACAGGAGTTCAGAGGCCAGTAGCCGCCACATCTCTTCTCAGAGATAAGCTACCAACGCCTTAGCTAGTTTATTTCCATTATGTCTGTAAGCATTTTTCGGTCATTTGTTATTAATGAAATGAAGTCTTATTTCCACTGCATCTCTGCGTTTATGTGTATTTTTGCATTTGATTGTGTTCCTACATAAATCCGGATCAGTGGTATCAGAGCGGTCTACTCGTTCTCGATCTTTCTTTGCATGTCCCCAACGAGGTCGGGGTATAAGGAGTTGGGGCTCGATCTGGTTGAACCTTTGCAAGATCAGTCTCACAAACCCCGACGACCGCCCATGGGGGAAGAAAAGAAAGATGAGGGAGCAGGAGATCCTATCAAAATGTTGCTCGAAGAGGCCCTCGAGAAACAAAGGAACACGATGATGAACAAATTTGCCCAGATTCTTCAACGGATTCCCACCACCAGCACATCGACATCCAACAACCACTCTGGAGGCACCACTCCTTTTAAGGTACAAGTAAAATTTGACATTCCCATATTTGAGGGCCAAATAGATGCAGATGTTGTAGATAGATGCTTGAATCTGTTAGAAGGATATTTCTTGATTCATGAATTTTCTGACCGAGAAAGGATTATTTTCGCACTTCTCAAAGTCGTCCCCCATGTCAAGGACTGGTGGGAAACCTACTCGGAGCAACAGGGCGAGGGGGAACCCTCTCTATTCTCGACCACACCCACTTGGAATTCTTTCTGAGACGCCATCAAGGAACAATATTATCCTGTGGGGAGCTATGAGGACAAATACATACAATGGACTACGCTGCAGCAGCAAAGGGACCAAGATGTGCATGAGATGACGAATCTATTTCATACCCTACACACAAAGTTGGGTATCAAAGATTCAGAGAAACATTTGGTGTTAAAGTACCTCAATTTTCTGCACATATACATTCAGGAGGAAATGGAGTTCCTCGACATCTCCTCGCTTGGTGTGGCATACCGATATGCTGCCAAGATTGAGCAAAAGTTCAAACAGAAAAATTGAGACTTTGGGTCTACGAATCAGAAGCAAGGGAAAGGTACCCCCAAACCACAGAACAAAGGACCAGGCTAAGGCAGGGTGGCCCAGGATAACCTGCCAAAGCCACAAGCAAAGAACAACACCATGAAGCCAAAAAAGGACACTGGGAAGTGGTGTGAGTTCCATAAGAGCTCCACTCACAACACAAGTGAGTGTCGGGCCAAGCAGTCACTGGTAGTCGAGTTGAAGGCTTCTGAATCGAATGCATGCTCCGACTCTGAATCAGAACCCAACAAGGGGAATGATAGGGGGAAGCAGATTATCTATGTGGATCCCAATGCCACCATTGCCACCACGAAGATCCAGAAGGAGTAACTAGAAGATTCAGAGGAGGTGGAGCATCTCTTCCATTCCAAGATGTGGGTAAAGGGTTCCCCATTGCAGTTCATTGTCGACAGCGAGAGCTAGAAGAACCTCATCTCGGTAGAGGTAGTGAAATGGTTGGGCTTTCCGACCACATCATACCCACAACCATACTCCATCAGGTGGTTGCACCAAGGACGGGACCTCCGCATCATCCAACAATGTCACCTTCCCTACAGCATCAAGCCCTTCATGGATGAGGTATTATGCGACATTGCTCCTCTTGATGTTTCTGATGTATTATTAGGCCAACCATACTTGTGGAAGCGACATGCAGTTTATGAGTCCAGACCTCATGCTGTTATTATCACCTTGGGCAACAAGCTGTACAGGATACCGAAGATAGCACCTCCTACCACCATCTCTTTGGTTACTTCAAAACAATGCAGTAAGCTCATTTCCAAAACTAGGAAATTTGTTTTCCTGATGATCCGCCCTCAGGGAAAGAGGAAGAATGTGTCCATGACCTCCAGATAGGGCCCCGCTACACGAAAACAACAGATGGATAAGGTCGTGGAGGAGTACGAGGGCATCTTCACCTCCCCCATAGGGGTGCCTCTACACTTCCAGGTCAAGCACCCCATCGATCTGACCCCAGGTGCGCCACTGCCCAATGGACCCATCTATCGGTGCTTTGTTCTGGAGAATGACGAAATCAAGAGGCAAATTCAGAAGCTATTGCAGAAAGGTCACATCCAGCCGATTTCATCACATTGTGGGAGCCCGATCGTGTTGGTGTAGAAGAAGGATGGGACTTGGAGACTTTGCATTGACTATCGGGCACTGAACAAGATCACTATTCGGAATAGGTACCCGATCTCACGGATTGATTACCTTCTGGACCAAATCAAGGGGGAGAAATATTTTAGCAAGATCGACTTGAAGTCAGGGTATCACCAGGTACCAATCGAACCCTCTGATGTGTGGAATATTGCCTTCAAATCGAAGGAGGGCCTTTTCGAATGGTTGGTCATGCCATTTGTCTTGACGAATTCCCCTGCAACCTTCATGAGGCTAATGGAAGACATCCTACGGCCATTCACCAACTCATTTGTAGTGGTGTACTTGGATGACATTCTGATCTTCAGCCATACTTGGGAAGAGCACCTCCACCACATCTAACAGGTCCTCCAAACATTGCGACAACACAATTTGTGTGCCAATTTGGAGAAATGCACTTTTGGCATGACCCGGGTTCAGTATCTGGGATACATTATTGATGAGTGAGGGGTGCATGTGGATCTAGCAAAGATCCAAGTCATTCGGGATTGGCCAACCCCAACCACCCTAACAGAGCTCTGCAGCTTTTTAGGTCTTGCCAATTTCTACCGTAGGTTTGTGTTGGGATTCTCTCATATCTCATATCACCAAGGGAGGAGCTAAAGAAAAATTATTTTGGTTTGAATCTCAACAGAAGGCATTCGAGGAGTTGAAGCATCGCCTCTACTCTGCACCAGTGCTCACATTACCAAACTTCCAACAACCATTTGAGATTGAGACAGATGCCTCTGACTATGCCATTGGGGCAGTCCTTACTCAACATGGGCATCCAGTGGAATATCACAGTGAGAAACTTTCTGACACAGTCTAGAAGTATCCCACTTGTGACAAAGAAATGTATTCCATTGTGCAGGCTTGTCGACAAAGGAAGAATTACATTTTAGGAAAGGAAATGGTTATCCGCACAGACCACTGACCCCTGCAGTTCATACAGACACAAGGGAAGTTGCAGAATGATCGCCATCAGAAGTGGTCCACATACCTGCAACAGTTTCATTTGAACATTAAGTACAAGAAAGGCAGCACCAATAATGTTGCAGACTGGCTCAGTCGACCACCCATCATGGCGCTAACCACTGTGCTCAACTCTTATGGGCACGAGACTTTCGATTGGTCGCTTCTCTATGCAAGTGATCCAGAATTCGGCCACACATACAATACACTCTTGGAGGGTAAGCAAGTTCCCAATGTTCACCTCCAGGATGCCCTGCTTTATCACCTGAGACACCTTTGTGTTCCCTCAAGCGAGCGTGCCAAGATGATTTGGGAGGCGCACTACAGTCAAGTCGCTGGGTATTTTGGGGTCGAGAAAACCATGGCAGTACTGCAAAAGTATTTCTATTGGACGAACCTTTGACAGGATGTCGGGAAGTACATCAAGTCTTGCACTGCTTACGCCATTTCCAAACCGACCATCAAGAAGCAAGGCCTCTATACTCTGCTTCCTACCCCCAGTCAACCTTGGAAATCCATCTCTATGAATTACATGTCAGGCCTTCCTTCTACTAAGCATGGCAATGACTGTTTTTTTGTGGTCGTCGACCGATTCTCGAAGATGTCCATTATGATGGCCTGCAAGAAGAATATCACAACAGAAGCCACTGCTAAACTCTTCTTTGAATGAGTGTGGGTACACTTTGGTATCCCACAGTCTATCATCTCAGATCGGGACAGCAGGTTCCTCAGTACATTTTGGTCCAGCCTTTGGTTGATGCTGGACACCAAGCTCACCAAGTCCACAGCTTTCCATCCGCAAACTGATGGTCAGACAGAGGTCGTCAACCGGATGATTGTACACATTCTGCGCATGTACAACTCAAAGCATCCATGCACATGGGATGAGAGCCTCCCCTATGTACAACACAGCTACAACCGGGCTCTCCATAGCTCAACCAGCCACAGCCCCTTTCAAGTGGGCTTGGGATTCCAGCCACTATGTCCCATTGACGTAACCATGCCATTTGCGGCTACTCAGGCAGATTCAGCCCATGTCCAGTCTGAGGCTGACAAGGAAAATAGCTTCATTGAGCGCATTCATCACATCTACCAACAAGTTCATGACATCTTGGACATATCCAATGCTAAGTACAAGCAATGACATGATCAACATTGGGTGCCATACAACTTCCAGGTGGGCGACAAAGTGTGGCTACATTTGCAAAAGGAGCACCTCGTTGGACCCTACCGCAAGATTCTCCCACTCCGATATGGGCTATACACCATCACCAAGGCTATAGGGGACAATGCCTTTAAGCTCAGTATTCCACCATTCCTTGGTCTGCACCTAGTGTTCAATGTGGACCAACTTCAGCCCTACTTTCCACCTCTACTAGACACATTCGGCATGGCAGAACAACTCACACCAACAGAGTTAAACCCAGATTGCATGGAACAAGACACAATTGATCGAACTATGGACACACAGATCAAGAACACACGCCAATAAAGGATCCAACTATATCGAGTTGTCAAAGCAGGCCAACTCCTTCACCAGGGCAAGTGGCTCACCAAGGACCAAGCTCAGCAGAAGTTTCCTCATCTCATGGAGGAACTCAACGCAATGGGGACCATTACTTCCTAAGGGGGGAGGAATGATCCAGGTGGATATTGTTGGCCACCCACCTATTCCATTTGGACCCACACCATTGTTTCTTTCAGTTTTTCAGTTTCCTTAATTGTAGCACAATTTACTATTTTTAGCAGTTCTTCGGGTCCTAAACTTTCGGAGCCATTTTGAGGCCCTAAACGATGTTATTTCGGCATGAATGATCCGGCGAATATGAGTTTGTTCCGGACTCGATATTCACTATCAACAGTCTAGTCCTCGAATAGATATTTCTAATGATGTATCATGTGCATCAAACGGAGATAGTATGCCAAAGTTACGACCTCGGGAAATTGATGTACCAATTTATCCCAACAGGGCCCATATTATGGCGTTTCATCTCCTAAGGTTAGTTTTTTGGATGTTTAGGGTTTTCCATTGTTTCTCAGTAATATATAGGCCTTCAAGCCTCATTGTAACAGGAGTTCAGAGGCCAATAGCTGCCACATCTCTTCTCAGAGATAAGCTACCAGCGCCCTAGCTAGTTTATTTCCATTCTGTCTGTAAGCATTTTTCAGTCATTTGTTATTAATGAAATGAAGTCTTATTTCCATTGCATCTCTGCGTTTATGTGTATTTCTATATTTCATTGTGTTCTTACATAAATCCGGATCACTTCACTACACCATAATGCTAATTCATTTTCCCACCCGAGGTCTTCATTTATTCGGTCTTGGGCTTCTGTGACCAGTTTACACAATCCTTGTCCCTTCACTAGTTTGGCAGGTTTTATATCTAGATCAAATTCTTGGATAGTTGCCATCTAATTTCCTCTTCTCTCCCCCATCTCTTGTTGAGTGAATAGGGATCGGACTGTGGGATGGAACACGATGACTTTGGTGTGATTTTTTAGGATGTAAGATCTGAAATGTTTTACTAATTTGTACACTGCATAAGCTTGTTTGTCTATAGCAGGTTAGTTTAATTCGACTCTTTGGAGGTTAGTGCTCATAAACGATACCAGTGCCTCATTGTTGTCATCATCCTTCTGGGTCAAAACCGTGGCTAAGGAGTGGTAGGAGGAGAAAGTATAGAGGAATAAATATTTACTAAAGTCGGGACTTCGCAACACCGGAGCTTGAGATATTGCAGTCTTGATATTGTTGAAAGCATCTTTTTGCTTGTCATCCCACTTAAAATCAGCATCCTTGCAAATCATTTTTTGTAAGGGTTTGATAGTCTCCACGAAATCGGGCGTGAACTTCCTCACAAAATTAATTTTCCCAAAGAAAAATTGCATAGCCTTTTTGTTGTGGGGTAAGGGAAGTTGAGATATTTCCTTTATTCATTCTGGATCTATGTGAATTCATGCTTGAGATATAATATGACCTAGTAATTTCCCTTCCTCAACACCAAAGATAGTTTTCTTAGGGTTTAAAGATATTCCATATTTCCTACACCTTTCGAAAATCTAGGTTAGATGTTGAATTTAGTCTTTTTTGTTCCTTGAATACACAGTCACATCGTCCAAGTATACTACTACACATATGTTAATCAATCCTCAAAAAGATATGTCCATGGCCCTTTGGAAGGTTTCTCCTGCATTAATCAACCCAAAGGGCATGCATTTATAAGCAAAAGTTCCCCACTTAGTTCGGAAGGTAGTTTTCAATCGGTCTTCTTTTGAGACTAGAACCTTATTGTAACCTGAAAAACCATCTAGAAGGGATAAAAGCTCAGAACCAGACATAGTCTACAAGAGTTGTTCCATTGGTGGGACTGGGTAGTTATCCTTTTTCTACCCAGGAAGAGTGTATAACCTGGAATATAATCTTAGCATTTAGTAATTTCTTTAACTCTTGATACATGAGTGGTTCCAAATATGGATGATACTTCCTGAGCTTTTGTTGGAAGGATTTTATTCCAGATTTTAACGGGATTGTGTGTTGAATAATGCAAGTCTCATAAGTTTTCAATTATTGGTAGGACCATGAAAAAACATCTGGATATTCTCTAAAAAGTTTGAGATAGGATTTCATTTCTTCTTTAGACATTGTTTTACCTAGATTTATATTCTTAGGGTTTTCTAGGGTTCCTAGATTTATAGTCTCGTATATGGGACACGAACTCCCTGTCTTTTTGTTTGTTGACCCTTTAAATCTTTCCCTCAGGTCGAAAAAGTTCTCCAAATTGGCTACCCCTTTTGGTATCGTGTGAAACCTTGTGTTACTAGACTGATCTATTTTTCCTCTTTGTTTGTGGAAATCGGTTTCTTCTAGTGGATCTTGGAATACTTCATCATCAATAGCCAGATATTTAAAATTTTCTTGATTGGTTAGAAAGTCTATAATTTTTTCATCTCCTTCAAAAACCTTCCAATTAGAAATATTATTGGGTATTGATGGTTTATAGAGTAGTTCCATGGTGAACCTGGAGGCTTCATAGTCTTCTAAAGGGGATAGCCTCTAGGCTGCAGTAGCTAGGGAATCAGTAAGAGTATTCTTTGTCGTGGGAACCACAGTAATATTAAAGGCCTCAAAATGTTCTATTATCCTTTGCACCTCTTGTTGATAATTCCTCAAGTAGAGTGAGTTTCAATGTATAGTATTCTTTACTTGCCTGATGATAATTTCAGAGTCCCAAAAAACTTTCAGTTCTTTAATGCTTAAGTCTATGGATTTCTTCAGTCCCTGAACTAGGGCTTCATACTCAGCAGTTTTATTAGTGCATTGAAATTTTAGTCTGCAGGACAGGAAATCATGATTCCCCTTTGGGTCAATGAGGATACATCCTGCTCCCTACCCTTCTTGCAATTTATACCCATCAAAGTACAACCTCCAAAGTTGTGAGATAAATTTATCAGCTTCTTCATGCCTAGTTATTTCCTCATCTCTGCATACCTTGTCTGCGGTTTCCAACAGAAGTTCTTGGAATAAGAAGCTTTCTTCCGCTGCTGCCAGTAGATTCACTTGAAAATCCATTTCAGAGTTTTGAGTGAGAGGCACATCATATGAGAGAGGAGCAAAATTGTTGAAATCAGAATCGCAGGAGTAGTTTCCTAGCACGGGGAAATATGTCGATGAGGGTTCATTGAAGGCTTCTAAATCGGTGACAGTATGTTTGAGATACCTCTCCCTATCGATCTTAATCATGTTGGTATGTCCCTTTAATGGAAACCAGAGGTGAGCCCAGTCCATGTTGAAGTATCCATTCAATTTCTCGGACCAATCTCGACTAAGTAGCAGTCCATAAGCTTCTGGTATATCTACTACAATGATGTCAATTACTTAAACAAATTTCAGGTGTGTATCCATTCTGATCATGACATCCTTAAGTTCCCCAATAACTTTTACCTGAGTTTTGTCTAGTTGTATAACGTGTTTATCACTTTTGAGTGGAACTACATTTAATTTCTTGCAGATAGATAATGGCATGACATTGGAGGATGCCCCTGAGTCTACTAAACAATTATGGAGGTTTATGTTGAAGACTTCAAACCTTAAAATGAAAGGTGGGACAAAAGGCTTTCCTTTTTTATCTATAGATAAAGCGTTCACATTTGGTTTATTCTTTAGATCTGTGGGAGATGGAACCTCCCCTGGGTCAATTCTTGTTATAGGGGCTTCTATCAACTTTAAGGCTTGTAACAAAAAGTCCTTTTGCTAGGGAATTCTACACATGTACATGACCGACACATTAGCCTTCAACTTTTTTAAGTCTTTTACTATGTTGTAGTCTAGCTTGGGTTACTCTCGTGTATGGATGTTTATAGGACTTATTTGGGAGACAAAAGGTGCTTTCGAGTGACCGACTGTTTGTTTTCCCCTCGAAGATTGGACAATGGTAAGACCAGTTGAGACCGATTGACCCTTACTTCACGTTTGATTATCCAAAACCTCAACGGGTGGTTCTTGAACCTCAAATACATAATCATGAGGTATTGGTAAGTCGGGATCCCATAACAACATGGTCATTTCTTCCAGTGGTTCAACTTCCTCATGATCGGCGATGTTCACTGTTGAGCCGCTTGATTGTTCGATAAGGGAAACTTCGTCTATGAACCGATTGGAGATTAAATTCATAGCGTGCACCCATTGGGGACATTCTCTTTCAGAATGTTTCTCTTAATGATACGTACAGAAAGAGTTAGATGCTACATTACCCAGGTCGATGTTTAAGTTGGTTGGGGGAGGTTCAATCACTTTTAAAGGTGGGTTTCTCTTTAAAAAGGGTTTATAGGACCTTTGACCTTGGTTTCCTTCCCCGACACTTCTTTTCATGTCTACGATTTCATTTGACAGTTTCTTTATATTCCATTGTAGGTATTCTATGTCCCCGCTTCCCTTTTCGAGACCTTGTTCTATTTGTTTTCCCAGAGGTCTAGTCAACAATAGTCCTCTCCTAGGTGGAGACTGAACTTCCTTATTAACTAGTGAGACCTGTACCTCTTTGCATCCCTTCATTTGGAATTCAATCATTTTGGCTTCCTTGAAATTTTCAGCTAGGGTATGTTTGGCATCCCTTTTCACAAACATGGAAATAGAAGCAAGGAGAGCATTAGCATATACCTCAATTTGCAACTCTTGAGTAGGTTTATCTTCGGTTTGAAATTTGTTCAGGATAGTGGTAAACCGTTGATTGAAGTATTTAACCTTCTCTTTTGAACTCATGGTGGCGGCGAAGAGTTCAACCATCAAATCTCCTGTGGTGGTTTCTTTTGCAAACTTGTCTAAGAAATCTTTTTGAAACTTCGTCAAACTAGTTATGGACCCTACAGGAAAGTTAAAATACCAAGTCAAGGATGGATTCTCAAAGTTATAGGGAAAAAGCCTACATACTGTTAGAAAAACAGGACCGCAGAGCAATAAAATAAAACAAATGCAGAAACAAAAACACAGAAGACACACAATACAAGAGAGACACA
>ML783529.1:807288-820848 GCA_009831015.1 Picea engelmannii | reverse complement strand
TAAAAGAGGGTTGCCTTCTAGGACAAAAACCCTAACATAATCTCTACCGTTAGATCTGCGACCTTATAATGAACGGTCCAGATTTACAATGAAATTACAATATACTTTTATAAGGCAATTTTTGCTTCGGGGGCTTCGCCCCCAGACCCCCCAGCCGGGGGGATGTACCCCCCCTCTGCACTCCCCCGCGTGGAAGAGTGTACATACTTATGGGTTGTAAATACTTCATGGGGTATAGACACGGCTGAAAGCAAAGGACCTCTGCATCAGGAAGATAATCAGGCTCCACAACCAACACATACTACATCATCATGTTGTATGTTCATTAGTCTTATAGCTAGTATGAACCTTTTAATATGATCTTCAGGAAATCATGAGGTTTCAGGGTTGAACTTGGGAAGTAATTTTTCGGGATGTCGAGGGAGGTTATTTACCCATCCTGGGATTTCCAGAGAATCTAAGGCTAACCAAGTTTGATTATTTAGAGATGGATTCCCCCTTTCTTCATTATTTTCGTTTTTATCCTCCATGTCGTCTGATTCTGAAACTAAGTTATTTGAGTTGAACCCTTCCTCGTCATATTCAAAATTGTCTGGCTCAGAGTAGTTACCAGCTGGTGTTTCAGGGATTAGATTGAGGGGTTGTTCGATCTCAGTGAGGGAAAAATATATCAGGTCTTATGCTGTGTGAAAAAAAACCTGGTCGAGGGTATCGACCATTGGTTTGCTTACTTGTTTTACACGAGGAAGTAGCGGGGATAAAGGAAACGATCCAATTTTTTGAGCGTAAGCTCTTGTGATTCTTCTGAATTGGTTCAACTCATCGTGGGGAAGAGCGTAAGGTATTTCAGGGAATAGGTTTTCGTCCTCGTGTTGGGGTGAGTTACTTGTTTCGGGAGTACTCTTTGTATGTGGGTTCTCTTGAGAATGACTAGCCATGCATGTGGGTTGTTTTGAATCTTTCGGCTATGCGAAATATTATATCAAGAATATTGTTAGCCATTCATTCATTCAAGCCCTCCTTCTAGCACCAATTTTGTTGAGGGGTCTGACGTCCCTTGAACTCAACAACAGGAACCAAACCCGCCTTAGAGGCTCAATTAGACTCTACAATGTTTGATGGTGGAATGGTTCTCCAGATATTTCGATCTAGATAATTTATCGATGGGATTTACTTGGTGATTGACAGGATATCTTCCTATGAAATTTCCTCCTTCATTTTAAATGTTCTCTTTTTTGTCTTTGTTTTTATTAGATGAGTCTAATAAAATGAGATGTGTTAATATAAACCAATTGATAGAAGGGATTCTTAACTTCTGAAGAAGGCTGAGCTTGGGATAACCCTCATGCTCAAACATGCAAACAAATATATTCACACCTATTACAAGCCTAGTACTAATACATTAACTTGTTAGTATTTCATCATTGACTGAGATATAATTATCGTAAGAAAAATACGCATGTAATAAGATAATTGTAAGAAAAATAGTTTCCTTAGATATAACATCAATCAAACATTAACACAACGATTTGCTTTCCATCATTAAGAACAAAAGAACTGCAAAAATATTGAAACAAGTAACTTACCAATAGATTCAGAAACTCTTACTCGTTACAACATGAATTACTGAAATAAAAGTTGGAAGTAATTCCTCCTCAATCCAATCACATAATGCCTTTAATGAAAAACATGACTTTGTCTCTGGTCCTAAACAGGACTTCTCAATTAAGGTTGTTCAGATATATTTCTTTACAATTCCCAAAAAGAGGGTTTTTTCCCAAAACCATCGGCCTTTTCTAAAAGGTCAATCCTTTTATTTATAAAGAATCACTAACTAAAAATAGTTGCTACAAGTTTAAGTTAAGTAAAACAAAATAGTTCCATGTGGCACTTGATCTCTTTGTTCTCTGTAAATAATCTCATGGTTCTACTGGAGTGGATGACTCTTCTTATATTCTGACCACTTGACAAAGAGATCCTCGCATGTGTTAGAATACGGGAACCTATGCTGATCCATCGGGGCTGAAAGGATTTCTTTCACTTCTACTTCCTATTCTCTGTATTTGATGATCTTGGCACTCAACCGCTGCAGAATTGCACAAACCTTGATCATATGTTCCATAAAATGTTGTATTTGACCTGGTGCCATGATTTCCACCTGTGCAATATCCAATGCCCATGTTGAGTCTTGTTTTGCATGTCGCTTAACTATGTCATGCAAGTCGACAAAGTCTTCGGGTGAGCCAAATTCTAGGAGGCCAATGCATTTCATCTCCTGATTGATTTTTTCCCATCCCTTTTTGCACTTGGTACACTTCTTATGTATCTCCTGCTGAGGTTCCTAGTCCATACTTACCCAGTATTTGGTTTCTTTCCTGATCCGAGAGATGTTGTTATCCCTTAGCACTCAAATACCATGCTCGTCTGCGTCTCGACCCTTCTGTATTGTGTTGATGTAGTCAATTATTTCTACCACTTGGTATGCTTTTTCATACCATCTCTCCATGTCCTTGCAGGTTTCTAGTGCCATAAGGGTATCTTCTTGGAAATCAACTATAGTTGTAGTGAAAATATTTCTTTCGCTTATGAAATTTGCTTAAGAATCTTGGAACTCACTCTGTAAAAACACAGTGGCATGCGTCGAGTCTTGATAGTATTTTTCCAAATCGCGTAGATGATATATCTCCTTTAGTACAGTGGCCAGTTCCTTTTCATCTCATATTTCTCGATCCAACATGGCATCAGTGATAGCCATCCCTGTGTCGATGAGCTCAGATGTCTTTTCATGTTTTGTACTGAGCAGCTTCTCCTCCGTGGTGATGAGAATCGAGCTATCTAGCGTGAGTCTTCTCTTCTTGGTGGTCCTTTTCATGATATCTTTCCTCGTCTTGTTATAAGTGATTGCATGTATATCAATGACCTCATCAAGAGGCTTGGGGATTTTTTTTCTCCCCAGGTTAGAGTGTTTCCCAGGCCCCTTGTTATGTGTATTTGTTCTAGGACTGGTTTCTGTACTTCTTTCATACGCTCTGATGGGCCGACCTCCATTTGGTGTTCATCGATTGGTGAGGTATCGGCCAAAATTGAAAAGTCGGTGATAGGTTCAGTACTTACTTGGTGATCGACTATTGAAGTGTCGATCTCTTGTTGTTCACTTCCTCTTTTTGTCCACTTGATCCTAGTTCCTCTCTGAATTTTTCTTTTGAAGTCCCTGACAGGTCAAGAAACTCAGTGTCTAAGACACTTTCGGCCTCATGGTCACCCTGCGAAGGGTTTTGAACTGATGCATCGGGACTTGGAGCAGATGTTTTCTCAGTTTCCTTCTCCTCTGTAATCAGTATCGGAGTTACCAGTGAGACCTTCTAACTCTCCTCATCGTCATAGATGGTTATTATATCAAACATGGGATTTGGAACACCTATTTCACCTATTGTTCTTGGACTTTCAAACTGGGTTGGAATGGTCACCGGTGATCTAATATGTGGTGATGGAACTCTGGGGTTTTCCAGACCGGTGATTTCCTACAGTTGTATTGAATCTGAGCCATTTGGCTCCTCTCTAATTGTAATTGGGTCATCTTAGTGGATTCTCATCATTTCTATGATTTGAGGATCATTCTCTAGTTGGTCGATGACTCGCTGGGCTCCTTCTAGTAAGAGAAACCTTCTCCTTTATGACTATGTGGTTTATGTTACTATGATTTCTTCTCTAACCCTGAGAGATTCTTGTTCTGACTTCTCTATTGTTTCGACCTACTCATCCATGCTCATAGCTTTGAAACTAGTCATGTTTGGGTTAGCTTTCCTTTGTAATACCTCCTCCCAATCCTGAGCACATTCTGTAAAAAACTCATCTTCGAACTTGTCATGTGTGTATGGCCAACATGAAGAGACTTGTGAAGTGTATTGGAGGACAAGGCCTTTAGGGTCATGCTTGTGAAACCGTCATGTCAGGAACCTGTATTCTAGCTAACTCAAACCCTCTTGTTTAGATTGATTTGTATCCTTCACTATATAAAACCCCACATGGAAACCGTGGGGTATAAATTCTTGTTTCTTGTCCTTGACCAAAGTGGAATTATAGCCCTGTAAGATAGTCTGATAACATATTTATCCTACGATGAGTCAGTTTGGGACATGAGTAGGGAGAAAATGTGGTGCTCTAGTGGCCCTGAACACCCTAATATAGGTTGTGTGTTCATCTAGATACCAATGGCCTACTTTCAAGATCATTTTCTTGGCCACTATAGACAGTCTTAGCCATTCCTTTTTAAATATAATGAAATTAATCCTGGCGATGAATTCATCGCAAATAAGGGCGTAAGAATTTTTGTACATGTTCTCCCATAGGATGTTGAAGTAGACATGAATAGGCAGTTCTGCAACATGCTATCTTAAATTTATACCGGTGAAGACATTCCTCACACAGATTACATCTAGTAGGTACGAGGCCATGTGAAAAGTGGGAGATTCTCCTTCTTTCAGCGTCTAAGCCTCCAATAGATTGGTGCTCAATTTCTTGGATATGATTGGTCCCTAATTGAAACTATTCCCTGAAATATCCACAGTGTACGCCAGGGGCATCCATGCCTCCGAGAACTTGGCACAGTCCTTTTCCCCGTATAATTGGAAGATGAGAGCCATCAAGTAGATATATGGCTCACTCAAGTTCATTGTCCCATACCATCCATTTCTCTGGTTTGTAAATTTATTTTCCTCCTTCCACCATGAGGCCATCAATCAGCTGGTGTCATGGAATTCATACAATTTCACCACGAAGTCTGTATTCAATCGATCCTCTGGGTCCCTAAGCTTGTAATACTTTTGGACCTTTGTCAGGAGAAAAACTCTGACACACCCACCATTCTCATCATTAATGAGGCACTTTTGTGCGTCTGTATGATCAATTAACCAACTCAGAGTCTCAATGCAGAGTAAGACTGGAGTTTGGTAGGCTACCATGTGAAAGCATGACCATCGAATGTTTGGGAAAACTTGTTCGTCGACCGCCCTTACATCTGGGTCATTGTGTGGGGTAAACTCTGGGTAATCCTCCCAGTTGATTCTGTTGAATAGATCTCCCCACTGTGATAGAATTATTTTACATCCAGTGGTCCCTTTTGTATCACCAAAAGTTGGGGTTGAATGAATGCCTTCTTCGTTGAAGTTTTAATGACTGGTTCCGCCCTAGGAGCATATTCCAACTACTTCGCAGTGCCAGGAGAAGAACCTTCACCAATCTCTACCTCCTTTAACTTCGGTGCCCTCGGCGAGCCTCTGGTCATTGGCTTTATTGGAGGCATTTTTCCCTGCAGATAGAACATAGTTAGACAGTGTGTAATAGATCGAATGCTGATATATAAAAATTATGACCGCCGAACTAATAAAATTAAATACTTACATCTTCTACTAGCTTAACCTAGTTTTGATAGTCCGAAAATCAAATGTAACTCTTGAGATGCTCTCTTCGCTTCTTTGAATGCTCTACAAATGGAAACTTGTGTGTAGAACGGAGGTGTCCAAAGTTGTCTTAGTGATTTAAACAGGGATCATACTTACCTTGTCGCATCAGTTATTCAATTTGGGATATGAGTGCGGTTCTACAAAATCTTCCGCCAGATCTTCATTATGTTTAAAATCAAATTTGATCGTAGGTTGGCGACGTGGGCGCAGGCTATAATGTGATCTATCGGCGATTTAAAATTTCCGTTGTTCAATCAGCGCACGGGGTAGCAACTTATGTGGAGAAAAAAATTAACTGGCCTATTAAATGGTAGAATCCGATCGTATCTCGTGCTGAAAACATCCCATCGTTTCGCTAATATAAATGGTGGATCGAGAATCGGAGCTTCTCTTTAAACATTGTTCGTTGATATCTCCTAGAAAAAAATTTGACGTCGATCCATCTTGTCGTACAGAGATGAAGTGGAAAATATGACTCGGAAGTGTGACTAGGACACAGGGAAACCTAAGGTGACTCGGGATGAAACTAGGTCGTATGAAATGCCTATGTGGCAAAGACATGTGGCACTTGAAACTAGCATCTTCGTTTAATCATGTTATTCGAAATCAGGGACTTTTCCTTAACTAATCGTTTTTACAATAGATCCTACCATGTCGACGTCGAAAAAGTATCAAGGATCGGCGATCGACGATGTGTCCATGCGGAAATTTTCAATGATTTAACCCTTTGAGATTTCACCGAACCCAAACAAACGCATCCATCATCGGCTATCGAGGGTTTATCAGAGCTCGTGTCAATGTTCAACCCTCTCGTATTTCATCGACGTCGATGAGAAATCGACTAACTCCTGAATCCTCTTGGCGAACAACTAGCACAATTTTACTCCGCCCTTTACCAATGCCGATGATACATCGGTAATATATGATTATTATTATTGTGTGGTCATTTTACCTGCTTGGATTTTTCCAACACTGAACATAGGCGCGCTAGTCACAATTTTAGCTACATATCCTTAGTTAGAATGCCAAGTTATTTTAGACACAAAGGTTTTCATATTGACAGATTCAAACAAATCCACTTTGATCGATGAAAATACATGAAAACAAAATTAGCAATCCCTCCATAGTGAACTCAATTCATACAACAAAACAAAAGAAAACAATTGGTACCCAAAAGTGACAGAATTTCATAAAAGATTTTAGGGTGTGTTGAGCGTTCAACAGGGTCTCAAGGGGTTTATAGGTATTTGGGGTTATAAAAAGGGGTATCTAGTGAAAATAGGGGTTTCTTTTATTGCAAATATGTATTGGGAGGGGGGGTTCAAAAAAAGCATTTTGGGAGATATTTACCAATATCTAGAGAAATTAGGGGTATTATTTAATATCCCATGAACGAAGGTGATATGTCCTAGTTTCACAGAGTGAATACCCCGTGAGCCCAAATGGCACTATTGTAAACTCATAATTCTCGTATCTTGTCCTAAATGTTGTCTTTCTAATATCATCTTCCTTTATCCTCACTTGATGATAACCTGATCTCAAATCAATCTTGGAAAAGATTCTTGCACCCTTTAGTTGATCAAAGAGATCATCAATTCTTGGAAAATGATATTTGTTCTTTATTGTAACCTTATTCAGTTGCCTGAAATCAATACATATCCTTAAGGTTCCATCCTTATTTTTCATAAAAAGAACTAGGGCTCCCCAAGGTGACACACTTGGGTGTATATACCCCTTCTTTAACAACTCTTTACGCTGCATTTGCAACTCTTTTAATTATGGTGTGCCCCTTTTGAAAGGTGTCTTGGACACTAGGGCAGCTCCTGGAACCAATCAATAGAGAAATCAATGTCTCTCTTTGGTGGAAATCCTGAGATTTCACCAAAAACATCTTCAAAATATTTCAAGATTGGATGGTCTTCAATACTTGCCACTTTGTCTTTCGCTGCCTCTTCCATATGGGCTGCAAAAATTTGACATCCTTTCCTGAAACACTTTTCAGCTACATGGCTGATATTTCTCTAACAACTACAACTATTGGAATGCCTTGAATCTTTCCTTGCTTCCCTTCTTCATCAAGACAAGTTATTGTCTTGTTGTAACAGTCTAGGACAACATGGTACTTTTCCAACCAATCCATGCCAATTAGATAGTCATATGAACCCAAAGGTATGATGTTCACATCTACCTTTATGTTGATTCCATTCATGTCTATTGGACAATCCTTGACCAACTCATTATCTTTCTCTTAGCCCCTATGGCTAACTGAACTAACCAAGATTTATTATGTTTAATCCTTTGCAAGTGAAATCTTTCAACAATGTTAGAGTTTATGTAACTATGGCTAGCTCTAGAATTAAGTAAAATTGTTATGGGTTGGTTATCAATCTTACCTTCCACTTCAATCATGGGGGATTGATACTTTGATTGCTTGTTGTCCAAGGCTGCATAAATCCTTGGCATGCTTCCTCCCATGTCTTCAGGTGTTTGAGCCTCTTGAATGTTGTGGACAGTCCTCATTCTTTCACCTTTGTGAGGGAATTCCATGTATAAGTGATTTCCCTCACATCCCCAACACTATACAAGTTCTTGCCTTGGAATTTTCCCAAAAAAAATTGTTGTCTTTTGCTCATTTTGAATTGACTGTCCTTTATTATTTGCTTGGTATCTACTCTTGAAAAAGGGTGGCTTAAAGCCTATTTTCCTTTGCTCCTTGTTACCCTTCATCTTGTCATTCCAAGTCTTCTCGAAGACTAGCCTCCCTTTGCTCTGCTCATAAATATGTCTTTCTCTCCTTATGGTATCCTCCAAAGTATTGGGGTAATCATGTTGTATCTTTTCATTGTAGAAAGAGGGTAACCCACTTAGAAGCCTTTGGATTTTGACCTTCTCATACCTTATGAAGTCCACATACTTCAGTGATTCAAAGAACCTCTTCTCATATTCATAGATTTTCATGCTTCTCAGCTTGTGTTCAAAGAACTATTTCATCTTTCTTTCATAATAATGGTCAAATGAACATTTCTCTTGGAAATGTCCTTTGAAATGCCTCCATGATACCTTCCTCACATCAAGGTGTTTTTCTTTCTTAAGTTGATCCCGCCACATGGTTTCCTTTCCTTTCAAGTGGTAGGTATAAATTATTGTTTCTACCTTGGAGGGATAAACATGAAGCTGGAAATATTTCTTCATTTCCAAAAATCAGGCCTCAACCTCTTCTCCCTTCCTATGCTCACGATTAAAAGTAGGTGGCTTCATTTTCTTGAGTTCACCTTGCAATATGTCTCCCTCGAGCCTTCTCCTTTGTCTCCTCACATGGGACACACTTGGGTTACTTCCTAGCCTTGAACTTGCATGAGTTATCCTAGTGAGTTTCTCTAGGGAATGATGGAGCCTACTCATTCTCCTTGACTACCTACCATTCCCATGCTCATCCTTTATGCTATGGGACATGGATGGTTTCCCTTGTCTATCACTAGCTGCTTGCTTTATGCCAAAGTCTTTACTGTCTTGCTTCTACAACATGTTCAAGATCTGAAGTATCTATTCTCGATCCTTCATAATCTTCTCATTATATGCCCTATAACTCTACACTTCTCTCTTCGGGCTTCTCATAGTTACAAGCTCCTGCCTCTCTCTTCTTCCATTATATTTTGTCCCATCATTTCCCATGTTGAAATGTAGCCCTCTAAATTCCTCTCCATGACTGTAGGACCCTTGGGCATCTTCCATGGTTGTGGTTCTCATATAGGAACCAAAATGCCTTTATGTATCTTTAAGGTTTGTAAGAAAATGTGCATGCAAATAATTTTTTGTTAGACAAAAATGTATACATACACAATTATGGAAAACAATACACAAGTTTTTCTGCTCTTTAATGCCACCAATCATATTCCTTTGCATTGGTTGTGACTTATGTTGCCCAAATCAATTTTCTAGGTTGATAGATGGATTCTCCCATCCAATATATTTCCAACAACTATTTTCTTGTTCAATTTTGAGCTCCGAGCAAAAAGTTGTGGATGTTTGAATATCGCTAATTTGCCCCTTTTATACAATTTTCATTCCTGTGCAAATATTCTCAGACACAGACTTCTGCCACTTGTAGAAGTAAATATGTCAGGAACTACGGAAACTTTTGTATGGGTCATAGATAATAATTATAACACAAAAATCGTAACAACTCTCATAGTCTCATTTTGATTCTCTAGTAAAAATATACAACAATTTGGAAAATACAACTGTCCTTTTTCACCCTTTTCCTAGACTTAAAATTTTTAGCCAAATAGGATATCTCCCAAACAGTGCACTTTTGGAAAACATTTAGTAAACCATAGTTTTCTGGCTTGATGAGTACACAAAATGTTGAGTAACTAAAATTTTCCAAATTTTCCATCTGGGGATCCTTTTCCCCCTCTAAAAATCCCAAAAATCCCCAAAAGTGGCCCAAAATAGTGGATTTTCCCCTGTTTAGCATCCCCATTCCAAACCCCTTTGGATTTATTCAATTCCTTCCTAGGTTATTGTCATGCTTACTTTTTGGATTCTCTCCAATAATTTTAGCTTGATCTAGGTCTTTGCCAATGAGCTAGACCCAAATCTTTAAAAACCACTCATTTGCATTTTCTGACAAATCCAAGTAGAAATAAAAAATGTCCCTCTATGGAACTTTTGTATCCCTCATTATTGTGGACAAAACCTAGAAGTTTCAACTAATTTTGACTTAATATGCTCCTATTATGGACAAAATAATATTTTGGCTCCAGACTTGTTTTTGTTTTTTTTGACACTTTGGAACAGTTTTGCCTATGTGACATCCTTGTTGTAGTGGCTTCTAATGTGGCATTGTGATTCAAAGTGGCACCCTAACATGATTCCATGTCACACTCCTATCCTACATCGTCAACCTTCTCTCTCTCTCTTTCTCCTCTTTCTCTTACTTTGACCTTAAGCATTAATACAATATTAATATTTTGTGGGCCCCACCTGCCCAGCTAGTACTCATCTAACCTCGGATGGGAAAAGGGTCTCACCTTGATTGACAGAATACACATGGAACCCCTTCATTGGTAGCAGGGATGGGCGGGTCCCATCCCACACCTTTACATTGGCGTGCGTGAACTTGCACAGCTCCTAGATCCAACGATCGAGATTGGACAAGATCGACATCATAGAGACCATGTCACATCCTGAACATGCATAGACATTAACATAATTTTGGGGCGTGAAAATGGTTTTCCTCGTGCTATGTGGCACAATCCTAATGGTGTTGCATAGTACAAGGTTAAAGGCCCAAAACCGCTTGTTTTCCATGCGACAGTGGTTTATGGTTTGGCCATACCATTGCCTCATGCAGCTCCCATGTCACATGCCACCATGGCAGTCCACGTCACCTCTACCATGTCAATTCTTCCACGTGGCCTTCACGTCATGTTGGAATGATGTACAATAAAATACCCAAAATTTTGCAAATTTTGAATTTTTCCAGAATTATATGATTTCAACATTTTTACCAGGGTTGCCATTTTTACCAGGGTTGCCATGGAACCCAAAATTAAGCTTGCTTCGGCCAATTTCAACCCCATATGCATCAAATCAACTTTTTCACACGAATTGCAACACTCCCATGTCAAATTTTTCAACCAATTTTGTTGTATAAATTGGGGATTTTGCCCAATTTCATCCAATTCTTCATGGCCACACTGAAATTTCCAGAATTTGACCAATTACATGCCCAACACATGCACATTTAAAGATTAAAATTGGGGATTTTAACCCCTGAAGTCAAATTTACCGAAACTACAAACAATATCCTACCTCTTTTGCCTAGAAAAAAGCTAACAATCACATTGTAGATATTCTTTGAGCTTTAACTCTGTTATTTTAGCTTCTGCATGTTGAGTCTAGCCCATACAAGCTCATTGTTTGAACCTGTCCTCTGATTCCATTATGTAACTTCCCCCCTAGCTTAACCAGGGAACATTACTTGCGGAAAAACACATAAATTCAAAAAAATGTTTTGCTAATTAATTCATGTAGTTTACAAGCTACGAATTTAACACATATTTAACTAAAACATGAAACTTGTAACTAAATGAATCTACAACATTCAAAAAACATAATGCAACCATAAAATCATCTACAACAACACATAAAACCATTCTCGTGTAAAGGGTAAAACACAACCATAAAACTCATAAGATAACTCAAAAAAATAGATAAACATTTATCTTTTAAAATATTTGTGCAACCAATTACTTGGGAAGGATGTTCCACCCAACCATAGACCTGTTGTTCCAAATCTCAACAACAAGTCACCACCGAGCTGGGGTTAGGAATCCATAAGAGAAGGGTGTCTCTCATAGTCCCCTCACAACTAAATAACCCGCAACCCACTGGTATTTTCCTACAACTATCCTAAAATTCCTCCAAGTCTCTTCCCCTCGACCTGCCCAACCCAAGGAATGTACCCATTCACCGTTCTCAGTCCCTTGGGTGTCCCATTCGTTTATAAGGGTCTCTCTGGCACATGTAACTTGATGATCTCTCTGCTAGAAACTCAAGGGAACTTACTGTCGAGAAAAACTACCAGGAAAACAACAACAACCACTTGTTGTTATAGTGCAATTCACGCAGGAGTTCACTCTTCATGCCCGACAACTTGGATATTCAATTTCCAGCTTCGAAATGCTCCAAAAACGCTCCAACATGCTCCATAATTTACCCAACCTTCTTGGTATGGCTACCATGCTCTGTTTCCTTGCTCTCTCCTTGATGGTCATCCAAAACTGAATGTGAAAAACTGTTTATTCTCCTCCATACTAATTTCCTCTATTTTCCCATGATAGTTGACTTCTCAGTTTGCCCAATGTTGATTGTACAAGAACCCCATGCTTCCAATAACTATGGATGCCACTTCTACACCCACCCCCCAATAGGTATTTAATGATTGGGCCTTCATGCACTCAAACAAAAAATAGAAGTTACCCCCAATGGTAATAAAATTCAGAAATATGAGTTGAATTAATACCCATAATTAATTTCCTCCTTGGACCCCTATTGGACACTCCTAGACATTTCCCTCTCTTGTGGATAAATCAGCCCCCATCTCTGTCCATATTCCCAACAACTGGATTCGCATTATTTCTATTAAAAAATAGAAAACACATTTCGCATATTACATTGCTTGGCCATAGCCATATTCATATCTACATTATGCATAATTAAAATGAGGATTATAGTGGGGATGTTACACCTGCAATGTTCTCATTCATGTGTGGATGTCAATCGATATATAACAGGTTCTTCCTATTAAAATTTCTACAAGCATAATTGTTCATGCACATACTATATATGAAAATGCTATGTTTGTATTTAACAATATTCAAGTAATCGGACCAATTATAAAGATAACCACAAAATGAAATAAGTACTACTAATTGTTTAGGAAGAATGAATACATGTGAAAGGATAAACAATTCAAGATTTGAAACATCTATTTTTAGACTTGGCAATCATGTAATTACTACCACGGAAGGATATTTCAGTCTCAACATCATGCATAGGTAAAGAAGACGATCAAACACCATAGAAATCATGGTTATAAGATGTAATATATCTAGGGTATATTAGATATATTGTCATAATGTGATAAATAATTATCATGTAATAGTACTCACAAGAGATTATTAAGTAATGTAATACTTAATGTTGTAAAAATGATAAGTTATGCCATTTGCCAAAAAACATCACTCAATTATATAACTGAATAATCAATAATTATTAGTTATCCTTTGTAATGTCCCCACTTTGGGACATCATCACAGGGCAGAGATTTGTGATGACCAGAGTAGTCATATGGGTGCTAGAGAGAGTACAAGGGTATTTGAGAGGCATTGTGGGGTCCATATTGCATTGATGATCATATTCCATCATTATGAGCCATTCCACACAGATTGGCTTTGGTTTCGTTGCATTCCAACGATTTCCATGATTTTGACTATTTTGAGCTATAAGTCAATGGAATTCACTGAAGAGGTCATTTTGGGCACATTACTTGGAGGAACCTCTCAGTGTAATAGCTCATTGGAATCGGGAG
>ML783529.1:783837-800981 GCA_009831015.1 Picea engelmannii | reverse complement strand
TTCTGTTCTTGCTGCATACACACATATAAACACATCTAAAAGGTAGATCAACAAAGTGTTTGACGAAATACCTCACTCAGAAAAAGTTTTAAAAAGACACCAAAACAGTGATGATCCTTGCATAATGGCTTGGGATCATTACATCCTTTGTTATAATGGACACTAAAGTGAAGGAATAGTGAATAAATTATTATTTATGATGTAGTTTAAATGTTATAAGTTTTTATCATTTTTCTCATGAGTTTTGCCCAAAATTTGGTGAGAAATTCACAAAATTTCAAATTTCAGTGGTTGAGATTACATATTATGTGTGTCATTGTTAGATTTCGGTGATAGTTGAAAGTAAAAAACGTAGCTTGTAGTTCATTGGATGTAGTTTGGGTGGTTGGGAGGAATGATTGTTACCCTCCCCACCCACGTTCAATTCCTTACTAGTAACATGTTGTGCTCTTAAATGAGTTTATAGGATACTCTTATTGTTGAAACTCTCTATATTCTCTTGCGATAGAAATTTAGTTAAGATAAGATGAGATGACTTCGTAAAATAAAATAAAATAAAATTCCATAAATAAGATTAGGTGACCGCCCTCGTAAGGAAAAGGAAAGTAACGATGTTGAAGATGTCACCCTCGGTGACAGCCCTCGTAAGGAAAAGGAGAGTAAGGATATTGAAGATGTCACCCTCCGTAAAAAAAAATAAAAAACAAAACCATAAAGGAAAGTAGGGTTGTAATAAAATAAAAGTTATTGGAAAGTGCAAACAAATTACATAAGTCACCAATTGCATTAATCATGTCAATGATTTAGACCACGTACATAATTAACACTTTTTGCACATAATTAAGTGTAGGGTGCAATAGTGTCAAAATTCTATATATAAGTCAAATCCGAGAAATATGTTATTGTTTTAAGAAAATTTTACTTAAGCATCTCCTTAAGTAAAGGAGTAGTCTCCAAATGGAAGAATATAAATGAAAGTTTTTTATTTTTACATGAAGTATATAAAAGTTTAAAAAAAAGTCAAAGTGGTTAAAAGTTGAAAGAGGTAAGAGTTTATAATTCTAATAATAAGCGAAAAAGACAATATAAAAAGAATAATTATCAAGTTGAAAATTATTTTCATGTGAAAATATTATTATTTTATTAATTATATAAAAGTTGAAAATTATTTTCATGTGAAAATATTATTATTTAATTAATTATATAAAAGTTGAAAATATAAATATATATATATAAATTGAAAAAGATGAGAATTTACAAATAATTAAAAGTCAAAGTTATTGAAAAGTGAAAGAACGACTTCGACTTTATCAAAAGAATTATAAAAAAAAATTATAAAACTGAAAAAGGTAATAATTACCAAGTTAAAAGTTACCTCAATTATTTTGAGATGATAATATGACATACTTGGTAAGATCACATCATCATCTTATCAAGTAATAATATAGATGATAAGATGGTGATACTTGGTAAGATGATAAGATTGATATCATTATCTTATTAAGTAATAAGATGAAGATACTTGTATCATTATGTCATTGAGTGGAATAAAATTTGGTTGGGGAGGATATTATTGGAGTCCATAATCATATGAGCTAGATTTAAGTGACTTGGTGATTAGGGACATTGAGTTAGGTTTAACAATATCTACAATATATATGTCAAATGATTTAACATTGTGACCTCTTACTTGTAAAACACAACTCTCAATCATTAGAGCTAACTAACTAGACTAACACACACACACACACATATATATATATATATATATATATATATAGAGAGAGAGAGAGAGAGAGAGAGAGAGAGATACAAATGAAATGCACGATAAGAACAACAAAATATTCACCAAGATATTATGAGATCTCAAATCATTGAGATCGAGCAAAGTGAATAACATTGATCTAGAAGTTTTGAAGAAGAATTACTTCGAAGAGAATATTGTAAACCATTTGAGCAAACTTATGCAAATATCGTCAAAATTTACTTTGGAAATATGTGAGCAATTAGAAGAATTTCAAAAAGCACTAGATTCTCAAATAAATAATTTATGGGAAGAAAATCGATGTCTAGCCAATAAAGTTGACGAGTTAACACAAAAGTGACAAATTATAAGGAGGAAAATGAAGCCCTAACGATGGAAATTAAAGAACTTGAAATTGCTTTAAAAGACCTTCAATATGATGTGCATATTCTACAATGTAAATTAGAAGAAGAGGTTGACAAGAAAAAATAACTCAAAAAACAAGTACAGGCATTTGAAAAAAAAATTGTGACTTATAAAGTAAAAGATCAAGCAACAATTGGATAAGATGTTGCAATTCAATGTGATCAAGAATCATAAGAAAACTAGGAATTAAGAAAGAAAAAAAAGATCTTTGTCAAATAAAGAGAAGGAAATCAATCATTTGAAGAAGTATAGTCAAATCATGCTTACAGAAGTAAAAAAATTAAAACGTAAGGATATGCCAATCTTGAAAGTAGACAAAGAGACATCCATGGATGTGATTGAATCAATGAAGTTTTTAGAATTTGTGATTGCATATAAATAAACCTTAACCGATCATATTGAATCAAGAAATTTTTTAGAAGTTGAAATCACAGATAAAGAGATCTCAATGGAATTGAAACTAAAAATCAGAGTGTCATTACTGATGAAGCTTTATAAGTGAAAGAGCATCCAGAAAATGAGTTCAAGAAACAATTCAATGAAAAGTGAACATATATAGATTCAATGATGGTTGACATTCCATCAATCACCATTGATGAAGTCATTGATGCATCGGTGAATATGAAAATATCACATATTAACGTTCCTACACAAGTAAATCATGAAAATATTAAGAAGGATAAACTTATCAAGGTACCATATCAACACACAAATCATAGAAGACATAGCACATAAAAATCAATGTACCAATGTTCAAAGGTACCTAACTAGAGTCAATGTTGTACTTACATATCAAAGCATATAAAGATCAATATAACTCGAAGTCAACAATAAAGGATTGAATCTAGAATCTTCTCATCAGAGAGTTCGAGAAATAATCCATCCAAAATGGATTTGATCCTTTTTCCATGCAACAATATTGTTCAAGGCTTCGAATACCATATCACTTTGTGTCCTCAACCTTATCAAATAGGTGAAAGTTACAAGAAGATGGTTCATTCTATCGGAAGAGTTTTCATTGCCCATGCTTTGAGGACAAAACTTTTTTAAGGGGGGAATAATTGTAATATACCAAGGTATATTAGATCTGTTGTCATAATGTAATAAATAATTATCATGTAATAGCAGTCATAGGACAATTATTATGTAATGTAGTCATTAAGTTGTAATAATGATAAGTCATACCATTTTCCCAAGGACATGACTTATCACCCCCTATGTGTATTTATATACATGTCCATTGTATCTTTTTTATCTTTTTTTTTTTTTTTTAATGTCTGGAGGAATCAACAACTAGTTGGGCACGTGCTCGCGTTACACGTGTCCATGTTATCCAACTGCTACCACTATAACCTCCATGTGTTCCCACGAGGCCCCATACGCGGCACACATTGTAAGTCAGGGAGAGTTGAACTCGAAACCTCATGGAACTTCATTTTCACGGCACTTGCCCATTGAGTTGCCCCCCCCGGGGGCTCAAAAGTTGAAGGACATGGGGGTGGGCTTTGATCCACTTATGTGTGCACGGGTCACGATACCATTTATTATAGTATCTCTAGGTGCAACCACACGTTCGACCACTACCTCAAGGTGTCCCCATGGCTCCAGGTAAATCCCTCATGAGAATTGAACCTTGCCCAACGGTGAAAAACTCCTCGCTTTCCACCATTGGATCCAACCCCTTTGGGCATGTCCATTGTATCTTATTGGCAAAACTAGTGAATAATTAATAATTGTTATTTATCCTTTGTGGAATATATGAACTGATCTTTGTTATAATGGATTCTCAAGTGAAGTAACGATAAGGTTCACTTCATAACAGGTTTGGTATTTACTTTGTAGATTGACATAGAAGTCATTGCTACCATCCAATAACTTAACTGACCTTGGTTTTACTTGGTCATTTTCGCTCTCATCTCATACAAGTTTTTGGATCTCCTGTAAGGATGTTTTGGGTAGTACTGATTTCATACTTTGGCTCACTAGAACTCTCGATTGACTCCACAAAAGGAGATGAGTTGGTCAACTTAGAATTAAACATAGTTTATTTAGGTTCCAACTTTAAAAAGCGAGAGCATATGGAAATGTTCCTACATGCCTTTTCTATATCACCTATTGGATCCTTAATTGTAGTGCAAGGTATTAGACTGTCAACTTTGGGTAGTCAATCATTGATATAATGGGATAGTGTGAAAATGTTGAGGGTTCACCTTCAACCCTTTACATTATGAATCGCTACATACTATTGGGGTGTCATAAAATATATCCAATTCACGATGAAGTATCATTAGCTAAGGATGGTTGTTGGAAGATGGCATGCTACAATTGGTGGGGTAAAGTGGCTCTCCATTTTTTTATATAATCTATCTGGAACATCTTTATCCTGATAATATCTTGTGGTGTTTTTGGATTGGTGGAATATCATGTGCATCCAAACTCGAACCAGAATTGGGATCCTTCAAAACTCAATACATAATTATTCAAATGCACATGGAAATGCATCACAAATTCAATAATATAATTAAATTATAAATAAAATTTTGACTTACTACAAATGGCAAGGGAGAACCTAAGCCAAAATCCAATCATGTTATTGTATGGATCCATTTCGAATCACACCTCCCCATTGGGAGGCTTTTGGTCCCCAAAATCTTCCAAGGACAGGTGAGGGAAATTTCTTTCAACTTGATTCCTCTTGTAGCATTTTTCTTTCCTTAGATTCTATCCCTTGAGGCAATTTTGCGACATCTCTTGCCGTTCTTTGTGAGTTGCTTGTTCCTTTCACTGAGAATTGTATCCTCATTCAACTCTTCAAGAGCATGATGTGAAAATTCTTTGATAATGGGGAGAATATGATGGTCCTCTTCTCCATCTGTCATGGAGGGATTGAACAACTTCATATACTCAACATTCACCAACGAATTAATCTATATATAAGGGAAAAGTCTCAATATGAAGGCATTCTCATTCACTTGCTCAATGATGTCAAAAGGTTTGTATCTGAGGGGATTGAGTTTATTCACCTCTCCTTGTGGAGGTAAGGCCACACCTTGTCTCCAACATGGAACTTGTGATCTTCTATGTTATATTCATGTTTGACTTTATACTATTGCTAACTTCTCTCAAGATGCTCATGTACCGTCAAATGTATATGTTGGATTCTTTCCAAAAATCTGCTTGTATTCTTCTCATCTCCTTGAAACTCCACTTCATCATTATTCTCTCCATACATAATGTAAAATGGTGAGGGAGGTAAATAGATGAAGCAAGTCTAGAAAGGTGATTTTTTGGTGGAAGAATGGAGTGCTCGATTGTACGAGTGCTAGATGTATGCCAACTACTTGTCCCATGTCTTGGGTTGCTTATTGTTGTACCCTCTCAACAATTGTACCAATGTATTATTGACAACTTTTGTTTGTCCATTGGTTGGGGAATGAAATGAAATGGAATACCCCAGTTTGGTATCCATTCTCTCCCAAAGCATTGTCCAAAATCTACCTAATAACTTGCTATCTTGATCAGATATGATGGTGCTTGACAATCCAAAATGTACCCAAACATGATTGAATAATAACTCAACTACTTCTCATCTAGTGATTGTCTTCTTGCATGGACTGAGTACATATATAGTTTTGAATTGTTCTACCATGGAAAGCAAGTATTCATGCCTCTTTAGGACATGGGAAAGCCTCCAACAAAGTCCATGGAGGTGCTCTCCCAAGGTCTACTTGGTACTGGCAACAACGTGTACCACCCAATATTTTTATTGCTTGGCTTGTTAGTGCTTCAAATAGCATGCCCCCTAACAAATATTTCCACATTCTCTTGCATCTTTGGCCAATACACATACTTCTGTAAATTTTCCATTATCTTCGTCACACCAAAATGTCCAACAATTTTGGAAGTGCAAGCTTCTCTCATCAAATGAGTTTTTTTGTCCTGTGGTATGCACAACTTTTATAGCTTGTATAGTAGCCCATGTTGGAGGTGATATTAATTTTCTTCAATGGAAGTGATTGGTCTCTCCTTTAGCTACTAACAGATTCCTATGAAATCTTCATCTCCCTAATAGTGTTTACTTAACAGATCATGAGTGAAAGGCCACACCTACATTATCACACCAACTACTTCAATCCTCTTCAGTGGGGGTCATGAAAGCATGTCAACTAGCTTGTTTGTACCTCCTTTCTTGTACCTATAGTAGGTGGAGTTTTGCAAGAATCCTAACAATTTGTAATGCCTCACTTACTGCATTTTACTTTAACTTTGCAGGTATTGAAGGGGTTGATGATCAATGTGTATGGTGGTCTTTTTCCTAGGAGGTAATTCTTCCACTTCTTCACCACTTGCACAATAAAAAATAGTTATTTATCATACATGGTATATGTAACACACCCGACCCCCCAATCTCATTTAGGATGGTGGGAGGTTCAAGTTTTCTCCTTAGTCCTCTAGGTAAGTAATCAATTTACCTTCCTTTATCTTAGTTCATCAGTGTTTAGGTGAAGACTTTTCTTATCAAAATACATATATTGTCTAAAATCTCACTTATTCAACCAAAATTCCAACGAAATCCTTCTACGATTCTTGTTGTGGTGACTAGGGATTCCTACACCCTCAATCGAGCGATTAGAACTGCTTCTTGTCACCAAATCAATGGTCCAGATCAACTCGGACCCTCTCTCATTGGAAGATCATATTACATACCTATAATTCCAGTCCAATGATTATGCTCCAATGGTTCTCTCCTTTTGGAATCCAACGACTCTCGTATTTGGAGACCAATAATCCTGATTTCTTCTGTCCTACAATGTGCACGACAGTTATCAACCACCTCCCCATTTATTCATCAGGTAATCATGTGGAACCCACGATGATCCTATGGATGAGTTCCATGCATCCCCCTTCTCTGATTAATGGTCCTCCTTCACTCTTAGACTCCCTCCCATCAAAGTGTGTCTACCCCAGTGTCATGAACCGCTTTGACCAGTTCACTTTGATGATGTATGCTCCGATAGATTTGATGATCCTCATTTTCCTCCTCTAACAATCAAGGTTCACTCAGAGGTAATATATGTTCAACATATAGGGTTATACTACCAACCCCTTAGACTACACTACACAATATCTAACGAATGAGATCTCACTGGACACCTCCAATATATCAACGGTCCTCAGACTCTTAGGTTGTCAGACTCCTCTCTCAAGCCCTCCATTCATACTTCCAATATCCCTCCTTTTGATAGACTCATATTTGACATCAACGGTCACAATCTCACTATCTAATCCTCTGATAGATCGACGGATGTCATTGACTCGGAGTTCCCTCCATTGGATTCGCATACAACCTTATACCTGGTCACTTCAACCAACTGTCTAGATATGCTTGCCACATCCGATCAATGTCTGTGATCTGCCCTGCTTCAAACACTAGTTTTCTCCCAATTAACAATCTGATTTGGGACTTAACCATTTCATGGTTTCTCCTAAGCCATTACTAAGGTTCTAACAGACCTCCTTGGCTCTCGTCCTCACTCTGAAACTGACTAAGACAATTTCATGATGGCATTGGATGAAGATTTTCATATCTTGCAAGCTTTCAATTTAAAGGCATGATGTTTTCACAGGGCTTAAGGTTCCCTAACTACTAAAAAAACTCTCCTCAGCTTCAAGATACTCCTGTCAAATTCTTGGTGAATATTTTATTCATATCTTTCAATTTTTCCACTCGAAAACTTACAGTCCCCTCAAGATTACACCCATTATTGACATTGCACCTCTAGTGAAAGTTTATGTCCTACAAGATTTCCATTTTAAGGACTTGCAAAATTCACCAGAATATACCCTACTCTTGTACAACTTGCTTGGTTACATAGGTTTATCAAGTTAACAATGGAAATAAACATACACTCGATTTTACTCGAGAATTCAACAATTCCTTCTATGCATTTACATTTATTATTTAAATCAGGAAACCATACATTAGCATCATTAATCATACATCAACATGGCAAGTTAAGTATGTATATGTTCGGTGAAATATGTCCATCAACCACCTGACTGAGAGAGGAAGCCTTTCCTCCCAACCTTAGGCTATGTTGCAGAGTGCTTCCTACAACATGCCACCCCCGTGCCAAGCCATGATATCATAAGGGGATTGATTCAAATGACTGCCAAACTAAATGGTCCAGGAAGGTTACTCTCCTTTGCTCCACTGGAAACAATAGAAGTTTCCCTCTTCCCATTGAGCTTAGGGAATCCATGGGTTTATCAGCCACCTTCCCAACTGGATTTCCTCTACACAAGGATGTCCCTTCTATGCTATATATTCCCTTGGTAACCTCCCCTTACCAGTGTCAGTTTCTTTCCAGTAGGTGCCAAGTCATGGCCCTTTATTGCTCCAGTCTAGATTTGGGTCTTCTCTGTTCCAAGGTGACCATTATTCTCTTGGGAAAGCTTCCTATTTTATTTAAGAAAGATTCACAACAGCTTTGTTGCTCAGAGAAATCACGTGAGTCTCCTCCTCACCGCTTCATTCAATTGTGAGTCTGCAACTCGTTGTGTTCTCTGTGGCTTTGATTTGTGAGAACCCATTCATATCCCCACTCATTCTTGTAGTTTCCTGAGCATGTTTCTTCTTACTCCCTTTGGCTATGAACTCCTCTTCCCGTTTCTACTCATCTAGGTGATGTTTTTCCACCTTTGGTCTCTTCTTCCACACAGCTCCTTGGGATCCTGGTGACTACTATTAGACGCGACCTCCAATCAGTGATATGAATTCTGAAGGGGAAATCTAAGGTTTCCTTGTATCAGGTTTTTAACTGGCCTTTGCCTCTTCAAGAAACCCAATCCGTCAGCAATTATAACTACTTCAACCACCAATCCTACTACCATAACTAGCCACATGGCTCCATGCAGGTTCAAGTATGATGATGGGTGTGTATTTATGTCTTGCATGTGTGTCCTCGTTGAGTGGGAGTTTTTCTCATGTGGCCGAGGACAGAGGAACCCAGACTTAGGTATTGGAGGTGTTGTGGTAGGATCATTATATTATGTCTTGTTGTACACTTTTTATTCATTTATATCTAGATCTCTCTTTACTCCCCACACCCCCCCCCAACCATTCCTTGAGTCATTTTGATTAAATGCATTACACTAGAATGATAGGAATTTTGGTTAAACTATTGGCCTAAATTTAGTTATGGTTTTATGTTTTGCACTCTATTTTGGATTGTTATAAATGTTAATTGGTAAGTGATGAAGGTATTGTTTGGTTGATTGTGTGTAGGTGCAAGGAACTATAGTGTTGGAATTCTATTAAGCAAAGCTCATGGAGATCAAGTGTTCTGTAAACGGGAGGCTTATAACCCACTCGCTCCACCAACATGGATGCTATGCAGAAATTTAAAATATATTCTTAGTCTTAGTCTTATATATAAATCTTTGTCACACACAAGCCACTAGGCCTCCATTCCTCTGTGTGCATAAAGATCTCTCTTCTCTATCTTCTGCAAGTCCTTTCCCTTCTTATATCCTGCACACGATAACCAATTGGTGACCCCTCTGTTCTCATGCTTGTCTACACACCCCAAACCAACTGTCAATCAATGGCAAATATATGTTCTCAAGGAGCTATCCAATCTCTGGTTTCTCCTCTGAATAACCTATTGTCCAATGGATTGTAAATCTTCTCCTCAAATAGTTACCAAGACTAGGTTCACCAAGGTAAATGAGTCGACCAAAAGATATCCTGACAGAATGAGTCGACCGACGGTGAGGGAAACTACTCAATGGATAAGTTGGGTCAAATGGTAGTGGAAAGAAATGATCAAAGGGTGAATTGGCAACCGACAGTAAAGAGAAATGCCACAACATCAAAAAAATGTCCAGGCATCATCTAAACACGTCTGACAACATTTGAATTCTCCAAACAACTTCTAAATATGCTTAGGAAAGTATAAATTTACCCGACAACCTTTAGATATGCCCAAAAACTTCTAAATATGCCCAAGCTATTCGAAATTCGCCCAACAACTATCAAAAAATGCCCAACAAGATATAAAATGTTGAGCAACCTCTTAGAAATGCACAAAAAATTTGTGGCTCGTCCAAGTCAAGTTGAATGAAAGTCTGTTTGGAATAAAGACAAGTCGACCAAGTTGATTCGACCAAGTTGGGTCGACCACGAGATTCAAACCGACTAAAAGATACCCCGATTGAAGTGTGGGTGGAATGGGTCGACTAGAAATGATTGTCAGTCAAATGAAGAAGGGTGAAGTTGACCAAGAAAGAACCCCATCAGAAGTGTTTCAACCTGAAATTAAAATAAATAGTTAAAGGTGAATTTGGTGACCAACCATGAAGGGAAAACATTGAAAAGTTGAATTTAACAACCAACAACTGAAGAGAAATTGTGAAGGGTGAATTTGACAACCGATGGCATGTAAAAAACACTTGGAGGGAGGAATCGACAACTAGCTGTGTCAGAAAATGTTTTGGGGCGATTTTGGAAACCCACGGTGAGTCAAAATTTCTTGGGGGTCGAGTCTAGCATTCAACGACATAGGAAAACGTTTTGGGGCGAAATTGGTAGTGGGTGAAACTGTAAAACATGTATATGGTTAGTTGGTAGCTAATGGATGCCCAAACAACCCCAACTTTTGATATATATGTCGTCTAAGATTTATGGGAAAAGGGAAAACACCTTAGCACTAAAATTTTTGACCCAATGGTATTCAAGTCGACCAGAGGGAGCTAAGTCGATGGCCAAATAGCCGCAATCGACCAACGAGAAATTAATCAGCCCATGAACAATTCAACTACCCAAGGAGAAATGAATATAGTCCTTGTAGATAAAAATGACTTAGTAATTAATTTAGAATCCCAAGCAATGTAAACTCATCTGATAAACAAATTTCAATAGTCACTGGTCTTTGACTTTGACAAGGAATGAATGATGGAAATTCCAAAGCGACCGTGGTTCTTAATTTCCATTAAAACCCAATTATATGAAACCATTAAGATAAACACATGGGAATCCATTTTTCATCTCATAAATGAAGTAAACGACAAACTAATACTCAATATAGTGAAATCTAACACAACCAGTCACCAATGAACTCATAAGTTTTTCACTGGAAACCCAAATGAGAAAAAATAGCTTCGAATGAGGCTCAATATTTTCATTATGACAATCTTTGGTCACACTGCATTAATGGCTTCGATGCCTCTTCCTCCCTCGGCCAAAAGACCCATTGCAAATGAGAGTGAGGCAAGAAATAGGGAGAGTTGGGGGGTAGGGGGAAGGCCAACAAACTGAACCCTTCGTTTTCCCTTCCTTAGTCTTGAAATCCTTTATTTACTTTTTAATTAGATTTAATTATGAATTTTGCTCCCATGTTCTCATTTTTTTGTCTTATTAGACTTTCAAATTTACATTGCTTTACAAAGTACAAGTACTAAGTCTTACAACCATTCATCGGTCCAGAACCATTTCGGATCATTAAGCCCAAACACCAGTAATAAAGTATTCTTCCCTCTCATTTTGCTAACATTTCAAGCATTACACATTAACCCTTGGGAAAGATAGATTGTAATCTATTATATTACATGTTAGTGAGAATTCAACCCTCTCACTGGCAATCATAACCTAGCATTCAAAAATCTTGAAACAGAGTCCTTATGAGATCAAGTTTGAGAATATTATTGTGTTGGAGTTTATCTTATTGGGAGGTTACCCCCTTGAAGAGGTAAGTGAACATGAGTTGATCCGCCCATAAAAGGAATATTGTATGGTGTTGCCCTACCTCAAGGGTTTTGATATTGAATAAGGTATTAAGCATTTTTTATATATTATTTGTGATTCAATCTTAAGGGCTAAGGATCATAACATAAGAGTAGAATCTTGACTAATTGTTTGCTGGGATGTTCATATTGCTACTTATTTCCTTCACATTTGTGACAAGAAATTTTTTTCTTTGTCTATGTTTGATTGACATAACAAAGAACATATTAGTGCTCTCACCAGTAATAACTTCTTGAGAAAAATAGAAAAGTAAAACCAAATCTACACCAAACAAAAAATAACTTGTGCCACTCTACTTTCCAAGCAATTGTTTCACACAAGATTTTCAATTACAATAGTCTATGTTTCACATGCATTTTCACCTTTATGTAGCCTTTCACATAACCTTAAATACCAATTCTTCATAACAAAGACACTCATAAATAACACTAAAAACCTCTCACACATCCAAACACATTACATGCACTCAATTTTTTTCAAATCTACAAACATATCTACCATCAACATTTTTCAGAACTTATCAAACACATCATAAACATAGTTTCAACAACATAAAAATATTCTACTCTCTTTCCTACAATAATCCTACATCATCAACATTTCTCATAACTTAACAAACACATCATAAACACAGTTTCAACAACATAAAAATATTCTACTCTCTTTCTTACAATAATCCTACATCAACAAAATTTTAACATTCAAATGCATTCATACTCTCAATCCTTTCATGAGAATCAAACTTGATCTTGCTATAATACCATGTCCAAACCAAAACATCAAAAAACATGTTCACAAACACTAAATACATTTTTCAATACAATAATCCTACATCAACAAAGTTTTAACATTCAAATGCATTCATACTCTCAATCCTTTCATGAGAATCAAACTTGATCTTGCTATGGTACCATGTCCAAACCAAAACATGAAAAAACATGTTCACAAACACTATATACATTTTTCAATATTTCAACCCGATATAATATGCAACTATATATAACATATGATAATCCTCGAGTCTCTTTCTCAACTAATAATCCATAATTATCTATAATTAATTGATTTTTTTTAGCTATGCACATGTCTGGAATCATTGTATCACATGAATGAAAATACATGTATTTAAGCGATGCACATGTATGGATTCATTGTCACATGAATGAATACATGTACCCAAATACAAAAAAATTGAATTTTTAGCTATGCACATGTCTGGATTCATTGTGTCACATGAATGAGAACACATGTACCCAGATACAAAAATCAATGTTTCTTTAACGCATTTGATACTTAGCCCATCTCCATAAAGTGAATATGACACCTCCCACTTACATCTTTGTCATCACATGACATACATTAATCATAGGGTATTATTTACCTTTTTCTTTTTATCTTTTTTTTCTTCATTTTTTTTTGTTTTTTATTTTAAGGTGACAAAACTGATCATAACTAAATTTTCAATCCGCAATTATGATAGTCATTATTGACTGTTATCTGGGAATATAGGTAGACTCATCATTGTTATTCAAAGACAACCATACTACCTAAAATAATCCACTGGTGATTCATAAGGGGACAAACTTTCACTCCTTTGAGATGACTCTAGGTATTGGGATGTTAACATGTGTCCTTACGTTTGAGGAAGATGGACTCTTAGATAATTAAAAGAAATTTTAGATCTTACTCCATGGCCAAAATGTGGTTTCAATTTAAATTGTATCTGCAAGAAAGCCAATGTCCCTTGTGGTCATCGTTGAGGCTACCTATAGTGGAGTCATGTACTTTCTAGTAGCATCTAACCTTAGTCATCATTTCCCTATTATGTGTCAATTCTCATATTTTTTCATTAATTATTCGAACATTATTTTATTTGGATCAATGTTTTCAAGTGTGTTTTTTCATTATGTAAGATAACAAGGAAGAGAATTTGAAATTTATCATATTTCAAGGTCGTGGAAGAGGGTTTCGAAACCAATGATGGCATTGCTCTTGCCATATATTGGCATTCGGTAAACGACACACTCTTATAAAGAATACATAGGTAGGGTTGGTTCATAATATACACAAGTAAAGCTATTAACAACAAAATTTACATTTAATTGTAGTATATCTTGACAAATTTATCACTACTTTAAAGATTAATTGACTTAAATGGTAGGCTCTTAAGGAGAATATGGAGGTAGCCTTAGGTATTTAATATGCCCATGCTAGTCACTACCTCTTGTTATTTTAAGTTCAACCCTTACCTCTAGTGACCTTGTAACATCCCCACTATAATCCCTGGTTAAATGAATGCATAATGTAGATATAAATGTGGCTATGGCCAAACAATGTAAATGCGAAATGTATTTTATGAATTGCAAATATAATATAATACCAGTTGTTGGAATATGGACATAGATGGGGGGGGTGACTAATCCACAAGAGAGAGGGAATGCCTAGAGAGAGTCCAAGAGGGGTCCAAAGGGGAAATAATTTATGGGTATTAATTCAAACCCACATTTCTGAATTTTATTATCATTTGGGGAAACTTCTATTTTCTGCTTGAGTGTATGAGAGCCCAATCATTGAATATTTGTCATAGGGTGGGTGTGAGAGTCACATCCCATAGTTATTGGAGATCATGAGGTTGAAGTACAATCAACATTCGATAGAGTGAGCAGTCAACTGTCTTGGGGAAAGAGAGGAAATTCGTATGGGTAGTAACAAGCAGTTTTAGACATTCAATTTTACATAAACAACAAGTGGAAAAGAGGGGAGAAGAGCTTAGGAGCTTAAAAAACAAGGATGGGCAAATTTTGGAGCATGCTGAAGCATTTTGGAGCTGGAAATTGAAGAGCCATGTTGTCAGGCCTGAAGAGTGAACTCCTAGGTGAGTTGCACTGTATCAACAAGTGTTTGTTGTTGATTTTGCTGGTAGTTTTCCTAGTAGTGAGTTCCCTTGTGTTCCAAGTTGAGAGATTCCTAGCTACATGTGCGAGAGAGACCCTGATAAACAAATGGGACACCCGATGGACTGAGAGAAGTGAAGGGGTACATTCCTTGGGTTGGGTGGGTCAAGAGGAAGAGAGCTGGAGAAAATTTGAGATAATTGTAGGAGAAAACCAATGGGTTGTGTGATATGGAGCTGTGAGGGACTGTGAGAGGAAACCTTTTTTTGTGGTTTCCTAGCCCCAACTTGGGGGTGACTTGCCATTGATATTTGGAACAACAGGTCTATGGTTGGGTGGAATGTCCTTACCAAGCAGCTGGTTGCACAAAATCTCTTTTAAAGTTAAGTGTTTATCTATTTTGTTGAGTTATTCCATGAATGTAATTGCTGTGCATTTACATTGTATATGATAACGATTTATATGTTGTTATAGATGTTTTATCAGTTGCTATCATGCTTTTTTAGAATGTTGTTGTTGCATTTAATTATGGGTATAAAAAATTAGTCAAAAATGTGTTTAAATCGCAATTGGTAAGCTACATGAATTGTTTAGCAACATAAAATTTTGTTTTATGTGTTTTTCCTCGTAGTAATGTTCCTTGGCTAAGCTAGACCTTCATTTACTTGGAAATGCTCAATAAAATATCTCGGTTAGAATATAACACTGCACTTGAGTTTGTAATATGTGCACTTGAATTCACACTGACACTAGGTGTTCACATTGAGGAGCAAATAGTTTCACACCCTTGGTGAAGGTTCCAATTTTATATGCGATGATCATTACCTTCAGGTATTAGGGGCATTTGGAGGTGGGAGTTGAACTTATGTCACTAAGGGGTGATTACTCATGTGTACTTATCATAGATCTAAGCCCATTCCCACCTTCTCCTTATGTTGGATATCTTTAACCACATTCCACTCCACAATCCTTTGACATTATTTATAAGGGGGAAACCATTGATCAGATTCCATTCCTTTACACATTTTTAACACCTTGAGGTAATGATGGGTACACTTGAAGGTGGGCTTAAACTTATCATAGTGGGAAGTCATGACCTAGGGGTACATATTAAGAACATAAGCCCACCTTCCATGTACATATTACATAGCCAACTCCATGCCCATATTCTCCTTAAGGCCGATAACTAGCTTGGGTTCATTTCTACAAGCATTCTTGTCTAGGCTACAACCAAGAATCCTTGAAATGGTACAATCGAATAGCTTGATCCAGTTCTGACCAAAAAATTAAACTTATAACACCAAGAGTTGATAAAATCCCACCCTCATTTTTCCTTATGGTGGATGCCATTGAGTGTGATTTATTTTCATAGGGTTGAGGGTCCCTGAAGGTAAAGGCTTTTCTTGCAGATATTAAGGATACAAGTTTACCCTGTAAACATATTATGAATCCAAGCTGGCCATATTTTCTTTAAGCATTGCCAACAAAACACCAACTTATAGTAGCCACAAGGAAACTTGAAACTTTGCTAAAAGTAAAGGATCTCGATGTGTATTTTAGGGATATAAGTCTATCTCCATGTTCATATTATGGGTTGAAATTCATTGCAATGTACTTCATAAACTCCTATAAAAAATTGTGATTAATTTGTGGTTTAGCGGTACAATGATGAGAGTTTTGTGGTTTAGCAGTAGAGTGATGGGAGTTAAGCTTGCAGTTAAAGGGTGATAGTTTAACTGAAAGCACACTAATGGGAGTTGATAAACTAACCCTAGTTCAATTTTCAATTTGAAAAAAAATCGATAGATTACATATAAAAAAAAATACAATTTAAACTTTCTATGAATTGTTTTTTTTCCAATACTTAAAATAACATAAAGGAAATCAATATTTTTGACTTGAATTCTAATACCAATCATTTTGGATTCATGGAATTGCATATATCAATCATTAACATTGCAAAATCAAATTGGAGTAGGGGAATAAAAAGTGTTGAACCCATTTTTGTATTAAAAACAATGATTTCAATATATGTGAATATCAATTTCAGCAAAAATCTTATAACCATATTCTTTTGATAATATACACATTTTTTCTATTAATGCCCCTGCCTCCCACCCTCTATAGAGGGTGGAGGGGGGGGCATTAATAGAAAAAATGTGTATACTATATACACATTTTTTCTATTAATGCCCCCGCCTCCTAGAGGGTGGGAGGGGCGGGCATTAATAGAAAAAATGTGTATATTATATACACATTTTTTCTATTAATGCCC